>JBBPMJ010000184.1:0-55273 GCA_038090255.1 Austroboletus niveus
TTCTCCTTATCATGGTATGATGTCTCTTTATGGTATTTACACAAACATGTACAAACAGTAGAATAGTATATAAACCCCCGGGCTTCGAGGCTGGAGTCCCCAGCTTTGAAGTCTTGGAGATTTCCTCACAAGCTTATTGCTTTAAGGGTCAAAGTGACCATTCACTCTACTCTTTAAAACTTCCTCTTTATTGAGTCGTTTCACTCATTGACTCGGGTTGCATGGCATCTGCCATTGACTGACGCTTCATCAAAGCACACCAGTTACAACAGGAGGCTCTACCAAGGCCTATACCCATCTATAATGCCGACAGAACAAAGAACAAAAACGGATCAATCACCCATTTTGTCAATCTTGAGATCAAGATCGACGATCATGTATCTCAGATCCCGTTCTCAGTCACCACTCTGTCGTCACAAGCCATGTTCCTTGGCTTTGACTGGTTACGCCAATACAACCCCTGTATAAACTGGCAAGAAAAAACTATGACATTCTCCGATACTCGCCTGCTGTGGCAGCATGACGAGCTCGAATCCGACGATCGACTGTTCCAAGTCGAAAACAAATACATTGCCACATTAGCGACCGATCTTGCTGCTGCTGCCAATAAAAGGAAGCAAGATGATACCTTTGAAGATGTGGTCCCCAGTCACTACCACAAATTCAAGGATGTCTTCGCTAAAGAAAACTTCGATGAGCTCCCACCCCACAGACAATGGGATCACGCCGTCGAGTTGAAGCCAGGCGAACACAAGGTCGACTGCAAAACCTACCCCCTGTCTCTCAAGGAACAGGAGGAGTTAGATGCTTTCCTTGAGGAAAACTTATCAACTGGAAGGATTCGCCCCTCCAAGTCTCCATTCGCATCCCCCTTTTTCTTCGTCAAAAAGAAGGATGGCAAACTCTGTCCCGTCCAGGACTACTGTCGTCTCAACGACATTACCATCAAAAACCAATATCCTCTCCCACTCATCGAGGAAATCACGCAGAAGCTACACAAAGCAAAGTACTTCTCCAAGATGGATATTCGTTGGGGATACAACAACGTCCGCATAAAGGAAGGAGACGAATGGAAGGCTGCCTTTAGGACGAACCGAGGACTCTTCGAGCCGTTGGTTATGTTCTTTGGACTCACAAACAGTCCGGCAACCTTTCAAACGATGATGAATCACCTACTTCGCGACCTAATCAATCATGAGGTAGTTATCGTATATATGGATGACATTCTCGTCTTCACCAAGGACCTTGACAAACACCATCGCGTTGTCAAGGAAGTCCTCGAAATCCTTCGAGAAAACAAACTCTCACTCAAGCATACAAAGTGTGAGTTTGAAACCATCACAATGGAATACCTCGGATTGATCGTCTCCGACAGTCATATCGCTACTGACTCCACAAAGGTCGATGTGATTCATACCTGGCCTGTTCCAACTACTCAAACAGCAGTATGCTCATTCCTGGGGTTCCTCAACTTCTTTCGATGTTTCATCAAGGATTTTGTGGCCATCACTCGACCCCTTAACAATCTCACGAGCGAGAAGACCGACTTTGTCTGGACTGAAGATTGTCAAATGGCGTTCAACACTCTTTGCAACACACTCATTAATGCCCCCATCCTCGCCCTCGCCACCGACTTCGATCCCTTCCACATCGAAACTGACAGCTCCAGCATCGGTATCAGAGCTATCCTTTCCCAGCTCCAGAACGGCAAGTGGCATCCCGTCACTTACCTTTTCCGTTCCCTCCTTCCTGCGGAATGCAATTACCATGCCGCGGACCTCGAGTTCGCTGCCATCATCGAGGCCGTCACCTCATGGCGCCATTTCCTCCTTGACACCCATGTTCCCTTCGAGATTCTGACTGATCATTGGAATCTCACATACTACTCCATGCCTCAGGACCTCTCCCAACGACAGGCACGGTGGAATCAAATCATGCAGGAATTCCACTACACCATCGCCCATCACACAGGCAAGACCAATCCTGCCGATCCTCTGTTCTGGAGGTCAGACTTTGAAGAGGGAGTACAGCATGACAATAAAGGTGTCACCGTTTTTCCGCAACTCGCGGATTCCCCCCACATTCATTTACAGCAGAATCATATGTCGCTGGCTGTGGAGAACGCAGCGACATCCGACAAAGGATATGAAACAATGGACGTAATTATTAATAATGTTATCACTTCTCCCTTTTCCTCTTTTACGAATGCTATTGATATGAGAACGCTAGTGGCAATGCATGTAGCCGAAGACTCCACAGACATTGATCAGCAGATACGAGTACGACAGCATCTCAAGGATGCTAAAGTCACACACGCATTCGCACAATCTCATCCTCATTTCTCTATTCGTGATAATCTTATTCATTTTAAAGATGCTTTATATGTACCAAAGGATGAAACATTACAGACCCTTATACTTAAACATTTCTATGACTTACCCCTCGCAGGACACCCTGGAGTACGAGCCATGACAAGGAAGCTTCAGGCCACCTGTTATTGGCCAACCTTGACCAAGGATATCAAAGCCTACATCCATGGGTGTGATCATTGCCAGAAAAACAAGGCAGCTACTCAGGCTTGGCATACCCTGTTACATCTGAATGCCATCCCTTTGGTGCCCTGGCAGCATATCTTCCTAGATCTTATCACTCCGCTCCTGGAATCCAAAGGCCAAGATTCCATATTGGTCATTGTCGATCGTTTCTCCAAGATGATCCGACTCTTCCCTGTCAACGCCACCATCACTTCTCACAGAATCACAACTCTCCTCTGCGATGAAATATTTAAACTCCACGGTGTCCCACAAAAGGTCATCTCCGACCGAGGACCGCAGTTTGTCTCAGGCTTCATGCTCAAGCTATACAAGATCCTCGGGATACAGGCAAACCCATCTACCGCTTTCCACCCTCAGACCGACGGACAAACAGAATGGTACAACGCCTGGGTCAAGCAATACCTTCGGATCTATGTCAACCACCGACAATCTGATTGGGCTGATTGGCTCCCCATGGCAGAATTCGCGCACAACAACACTCTGCATTCTACCACCCAACAAACCCCGTTCATGTTGAACTACGGTCATGAGCTCTGGACGAGTCAAGGATGACAACGGTCGCTTCGCAACGAGTCAGCTGACAAGTTCGCGAAGCAAATGGTCAAACTACGGCAAACGGCAGAGGAATCACTCAATCTGGCAGCTGACAACATGAAAAAGTTCTACGACCGAAAAATGCGCGAATCTCTGGATTATCAACCTGGAGATCTGGTCCTTCTCGAAGCGTCCCATATTCGCACCAATTGCCCTGCGAAGAAGCTTGACCAAAAGCAATTCGGTCCATTCAAAGTCGTCACCAAGGTTGGTGTTGCCTCGTACAAACTAGATCTCCCCCATGGTTGGAGGACGATCCATCTGGTCTTCCACGAGTCTCTACTCCATCCGTATCACGTGCCAACTTACCCAGCGCAAATCGCTCCCCTGCCTCTGATCCCAGATCTCGTCGACGATCTTCCTGAACAGGAAGTCGAAGAAGTTATTGACTCTTGGAGCCGTGGAGAGAAATTTGCCTACTTGGTGCACTGGAAGGGATTCCCAATCGAAGAAGATGAGTGGATTCCCGCTGACGAGCTACCTCACACACAGGAAGCGATCAAACATTTCCACCGCAAACATAAACATCCTACTGCCGCTCGTCCCACTCAGAAGCTCTGCCTTCGACCCATGGATCTTACTACCCCCAGACTGGTCCTATTGCTGCACGAACCCATTTGTACCTGCCCATCCTGTATGGGAATGCCTACCTTTCAGGATCCGGGTTTCCTCGAATTCTGACGTTGTTACAAGCGCCTCAACAACTCACTCTTTGAAATACCACCAATCAATGCGGACATTGATCCTTAGAGAGGGGATTATGTCAGGATTCTTTATTTCACTTATCTTTTTTGCCTTCACGTGATGCTTACCAACGCTCCCATGTGACTTCATGACTCATTCCATATCATGTGGTGACAATCATTCCATGATGTTCCACTCTTTTCCATGATCGCTTATGCATACACCCTAGATGGTTCTATGCCTGCCCTACATAGTGGTCCATGCACTAGATCGCATGTATATAAGGCGGGGTATCATCGTAGGATACCCCCATCTTCGGTTTATTCATTGTTTTACCAAGCAACCCAAAGGGCAACCTAAGGGCCTTTCTAGAAGTCCTGATAAAAACAATAATCCAGACAGAGATGCACCAGAGAAACGTGTTTAAAGTAGCGTGCTCAGATCTACAAGTACTTGTTGTGTTCTGGTAGCGATCAAACGATGTAGTGGGGCTGACTGCATCGATCAAATAAGTACATCGGAATTCTTATACGTAGTTCGTGTAACAATGAAAATGACACGGATTGAAACACAATATTCTAGACTAGATTCCAGAATGGATACCGGCTCATGACAGTCGCATCCTTTTAACAATAGGGTTAAACGGAGCGGTTTTTCTTGCGACACCTTTATGTCTCATCTTGGGGGTTGTTGATGTTCCTTGAATCTCAACTAGGAACTATACCAACGAAGGAACAGGGATGTGCATGTTTGAATTTTTCGTGGTATTCGGCTAAGTAAGTTATCAGGTTGCCAAGCATAAAAAGAAATTGACCTCTTTGAACGATCTATCCTTCTCAATTCGGTCATCGACCTCATCCGAGATATCATCCATCAACGCGTCATTGATCACGGAAATATCGAAGACGGGGCCATTGTTATCTTTCAATTGCTGGTGCCACAAACGCCGAACCAAGGACGCGTAAGTCAGCACGACAAGTTCTCCTTGTTCGTCCCTTGTGTCGCCGTCGTCGTCTTCATCGCGCAAGAAATGTTCTTTAATGTTCTGAAAGAACAAGGACAGAGCTTTTATGTATTTCTCGGGCCAAGACGCCTGCTCGGCGTAGTGGATGAATAGATACTGCGCCCCCTCGAACTGGTCAAAGGAGAGTTCGTGATCAGCGCGCGCTTTCGGGGAAGGTGTTTCGGATTGAGGGAGCGCTTCTGCTTCTTTGCATCCTTCTCTTGAGAAGTACCACAGTTCCACATAATCAAAAACGGCCAATTTTTGAAGGGCATATTGCGAATGCGGGGGAAAAATGATGCTCGGTGGTGGACGGTCATCATCAAGATCAGGCAGACTTGATGTCTTTCTGACTGCAAGTGATCTCTACCGGCGATCTGTGCGATGTAACTCCCATGCCACAGCTAAGCGGTTGATCGCCTGAAGCTGGTCCACGTTGTACTTTGCCATGATAGCCTCTGTAATGTCTTGAAATTCCAAGGCTGCAAAGTTGGGCTGCGTGCCAAGATCTGGGTCGGCCATGGCGGAAGAATGAAGATGAGATGAAAGAAATGAGTGCTCGGTTGCTTGACGCAACGCGTGTCACGTGATGATGCACTCTTTACCCTACAAGCACTATTCCGCCTCAGCTGTCCTTTTCACCATCCCCCAAAGTCATCTCGTCGAAGTCTTCCAACAGCTCCTCCAACTGCACGTCTGGGAAATCCGCTTCCTCCTCCACATCTTCGCCCTCTCCATTTGCCTCCGCACCCACGCCTGAATCGCCTGACGGAGGACCCACCTCGTCCACGTCCATCCCATACTGCCCTCCCTTTTTCCGCCCCACGTTGCCATTCGCGTCCTGCATCTTCACGTCCTTGGTCTTGTACAAGTTCACGTTCACCCTCAACTCCGGGTCTTCTTCCAGTTCTCTCAAGAACAGCTCGTAGTCCTCTTCCACCTTCTTCTGGTCCCGTCCGCCCATGCGTCCCACGACGCCCCGACCGCCTCCTGTGTCACCCTCCTCCCCTTGCTCCTTGGCCATGCTCCGCAACTTCCACCCACGCGTACGGCCCTTTTTGCGCCGGTTCGGGTACGCCTTTTTCACGAGTATCACGTCCGGGATGCGCTCAGAAGGAAGGGTCGCATAGTCGTCTGAGTTGAAGTTGGATGCGGTCAGGTAGTAGCCCATGGCAGCGTCCCCCGGCTGAAGGATCCCCCCAAGGTGTGTGCGCGTGTGCAGTATCTGACTCGCTCCCCCCACAGATTCATAGTCCATCAACATGTCTCCGTCGGCGCGTCTGCCGGAGCTTTTAAAGGCCCCCGCAAGCGCAACTTGAGCATCCGCTAGCACCCAACGGCCACGGTGCGTTCCGACAGGTTCGACGTCCAAAATGGTAAACTCGACGAGGTCGGTCACGCTCGCCAAGGCCGAAAACGGGGTACGCCAGTAAACTTGGGTGCTAACTTCGACCGATTGGAGTGTATTGACGTCCAGGAGTTGAAATGAGGACCCCACCCGCGTGCAGATGGTCAACGGAGAGATGTTGGACAAGGCGCGCGCCTGTTTGAGTGGAATGCAGACGAGATCGTCTTTACATATCGGGGCGATCTCGACCGAGTAGGTGAATTTGTAGTTTGCCGTGTTCGAATGCGTATCGGTAGATAACAACCGTTCGGATCCCTTTGATCTACATCCTTATAATGATATCTTTTTTACAGGCAACGTTC
The DNA here is from genome assembly GCA_038090255.1 of Austroboletus niveus. Classification (NCBI taxonomy): domain Eukaryota; kingdom Fungi; phylum Basidiomycota; class Agaricomycetes; order Boletales; family Boletaceae; genus Austroboletus; species Austroboletus niveus. The sequence goes on from JBBPMJ010000184.1 coordinate 6,547, forward strand.
AGCACCACTTACCGTACAGGAACGACCCCCGTCAAAAACTCGACCATCCGTATCGCATGACTCCGCTGACTGTAGAAAAAGTCCAACCCGTCCCGCACTTCCTTGACACCGATGGTATCCTTTTGCGCGCCATGCTTGAGAACAAGCTGTTCGAGAAACAAGAACGTGCGCTTGTGCGCGACTTTTTGACGGACTTGAACAAGCGCCTTCCACGTGTTTTTCGCAGCCAGTCTGGCACAGTCGGAACACTGTGTATGTTGAACGAGATACTCGATCTCAAACACTTGCTCGAGGATCGTGGCCGTGAGGACCTGTGGATAGTCAGACGGGCGTGCGTGCGTCGTCCGAGTACACGCACCTCTTTTTGAATCGTGAGCGAGACACGTAACCGCTTCGAGTGCGGTTCTGTCCAGATAAAGTGTGCTTCGGTTAGGCGGACCTTGTTGAGCCCTTTGAGCCGCTTCAAACAGAGCGCCAACAGTTCTTGCGACTCGGGTCGAGCGAGCGTCCATGCGGTCGGCGGCGATAGGAACCGCTCGCAGTTGCGGCAAAATGAGACGGACGCTGTGTGTGAGTGTCAGCCAGGTGCCATTTACTGGGAGGACGATCAGATGTACATTGTTTGGGAATCCCCTCAGTGATGTCCACGCTGGAGGTGGATGAGAGACATCTTCCACGCCAGGATTTAAAATACTCGCCTGTTTCGTAGACATCCGACGCAGAGATTGGCGGAATTGGGCTCGATCGGTGTCCCTGATCGTTGGACGTATCAAGACCATGTCATTCTTGAGAATGAGATAAAGAAACGCACCACAATCAGCGCAAAGGACCCGATGAATGGCAGGCCCTGGTACAAATTCCATCGCGAAAGTAGTGGTCGTAGAAAACGAATATGGTGATTATGCATGATTTTTTCTCGCTTAGTCACTCGGCGATGAGATCAAGATCAAGAAATTCAGCAAGGCTAAAGCTACTACGTGATTCAAAGTCATAGAGTACCAGAAAAAGAAAGGATTTCCAACGTCCCTTACAACGCCGCCCTTCCGCGAGGCTCGAATGGCAACAATAGTGCAATGAATCCTGCTACAACGAATATCGCACCTGCCACCCAAATCGGTACGGACGTGTTCAAGTTGGCATACATCGCGATGAGGGGCGCCTATCACATCCCAAGTCAGTCGATGTCAACTTGAGTTTCAGGAGATCCGAGTATCATTACTCACCATGATACCGAATATACGATTCGCACTCGCGACAATGGCGTTCCCCGTTCCTCGGTCTTTTGTGGGGAACAGCTCGGGAGATACCGCATACAATACGCCGTACATGATGTTGCTCGTGAAACTGTAACCACAGTTCCATCCAAGCAGTGCGCTCTCCGTACGTGCCGTCGTCGAAGCAAGAATGAACACGCCGGTAAGAACTAGGAGGTATTCGGTCAATACCAACTTCAGGATGGTCTTGCATACATACGGGTGAATATAGAGAGGGTCCCACGCCGTCCAAGAATCGGCAACTCGACGCAATACCCTGCAAGGAGGGCGCCAGGGACACCAATCACGCTCAAGATGACTTGCTGGAGTTCACGTCAGTACTTTGACAGGCCCGTGATGACCGACTCATTCACATTACGGTATGTGATGTACACGGAGGTGTCACCGAAATCTGCTCCTCGGGTTGCCAGGCTGGTGAGCACATGAGACGTCATTACTTCAGATCAAAGTAGTGATGTCACGTACTAGTATGTTACGAAGCCATTATACCTGATACGAGATTGAGTATGATTACCGCGCGAATAGTTGATTCTACTTACAGTGGGAAAGCAAGACCGATAAGTGCTACATGGGCAATCGAATTTCAGTGACCCGATCTCGGGCAGAATGCAAGACTCCTTACCCCACAAAATAATCAATAAAGTGGTCGAGTAAGCCATTTTACGAGTCGCAAACAAGGGCCGGACGTGTCCTGCACCGAAAATTGCAAGTTTTCTTCTCACAGCTGCCATTGCGGAAACATCTAACGTGACTTCGTCCTTTTCGAAAGAGCTCCCACCAAGCCTTTCGGGACTTTTGAGGTGCTCTACAGTGAGATAGCTCGTCTTGCCATTGTATGCAGCGATTTTGTGGATCACCTCTACGGCCTCCTCGTCCCTGCCACGTCCCATGAGGTACTTGGGACTCTCATAGAGTTGGAATACGAAGAATCGGAGGACCCAAAGGAGCAACATGAGTCCGCCCATGGTATAAAGGAAATAGCGCCAGCCCTCATTGGAAGACTTGGGGCAGGGAGACCCTTGGGGGCCCGAACAGGAGAAATCAGATATGAGCGGCCACGCGACCTATTTTAACCATCTGAGACTAGAATGGAGAGGTAAGATCTTGAGCGTACCAGACTTCCTAATAATTGACCGAAAGCCCACCAAATAGAAAGCACGGTAAGCAGGTATTGATGGGATGCAGGGATAAACTCTGACAAGGAGTATTAGTGCACAAACGAAGACAAGTAGGAGAAACGAACCAAGGAACACCGCAGAGTCCACGGGCAAGTTACCACCTACCCCAATTGACCAGACCGCAGCGAGCGCGCAGAGAGTGGCATAGTTGGGTGAGGCTCCAGAGGCGGTCGCAAACACACCCGTGATGAGGAGAGTCATGTTGAATGCCCATCTGGTGAACGTCAAATGTATCCCAGGTAGCGATGAAAAAAGACTATACCGACGACCCCAGACGTCTGCGTATACACCCCAAAATGCGGCCCCAACGAGTAATCCAATGTTCTGAGCAAGCTTGAGCATTGGCCCGTTGGCGTTGAACTCGTCCACGACTGGAGTGAGAATGAGACCGGTGACGATCTAGAGCGTGGGCCATTAGCGGTCGCACACCCGTGTCTTTGCTGAACCACACCCACTGGCCAAAGATTGTCTCTGATTACGCGCATATATACATGAGTGACTCCGGGAGCGACTGACTAGGACACTCACGAGAGCCAACCAAAGCCGGCGACGATGAATAGAAACCACTGAAAAAGTCCCAACGTTAATCATTCGTCGATCGCACGTGCAAAGAATAGTGAATAAAGCACTCGCCTGGTATTTTCCCATACCGATGTCCTGCACCGCATCGTTGAGAATGCGAGCCTTGGCTTGATAGACGGGATCGAGAGAAGGCTCGTCAAAGACATCCTGCGTTTCTACCTGGAAGACGGGTTGGTCGAGGCCAGCCTTTTGCTCGCTGTCGAAGGCGTCCTCGTTCCCCGAGGCCATGGTGGGATGTGGCCGTCGTGGAAGAAGCGTTGGGCACGGAGCCCTAATTAAATGCTAGATATAAATGGTGTTCGTGGCGTGGAAAGCGGACCTGGATGGCGTGCTAGAGATTGGCGCCTGGTTGCCACGAGCCTGATCATACCATCAAGGCGTGGCCTCAGGTGAGACCAGCAAGCCCGGATGTTTGGAAATTTCAATTCCGCGACTTTTTGGCTGCCAGGCCCGACGGAGATCGACGAGTGCTACTGAACTTGTAGTGGCAAGCATGACAAACATGTATGTTGTTCACGCTCCCAAATAACGTTTTCTGATGGCAGAGTCACTGGGTAAGCACATGGATCAATGACGGCATGGCCATACAGCAAGTTCTGCAGTGAGAACTCAGGTACTCAAGAACGCACCTCCCGAGGGCAAAGAACTACGCTTTCCTTCGAAGACTCGATCCTTGTTTCCGAGGCTCGCGGGCTCAATCACTGTACATATGTGGCAGTGGAATGCAAGTAAATGACGCGGCGCAAAACCCGCGCGTTTGTTGCCATCATGGCTATTCTTAAAAAGGCCGAGGTGGACCCATTTGCTGATTGCCCAGCCACATTCATCAGTTTGAATCGGCCTCGAGACGGCCATATGAGGACTTTTATTGCAGCCTCGGTCCGGTTTGACTTTACATCATTTTTGGGAGACTGAAACTGGGAGTTTCGAAGGAGAAGCCAAAGTTTGACTCGATGACGATCAGCACCCCAGACGTTTACACTTACACTGATATGTAGCCGAGTGATGATCGATGACCCAGCAGGTTCAAACCATTGCACAGTGCAAATTGGACCATCCAAGTCGGCCGGTGTCTATTTTGTAAACGTGCAATTGCCCGGCCCCCCGTTGGCTGAGATCATGTCCGACTCTATGAGCGCATATGAGCGATGTATGACGTTATTTCTCGGCTTATGGTTACCAAGCTTGGTGATATGGCAAACAGTTTTATCCCATTTCTCAAAGTTGAAACGAGCGCATGATCCTGTAACATGATATTTGATTGGGCGTGGCATATTGCCGTGGAAAGTGACTAATGGAAGGGAGACCACCGCCACAACCTTCGCGGTCGTCCACCTTGATAGCGATGTCTTTCGAAACAGCATTCCGAGAGTCGAACCATCACTTATTCTGATAGCTATCTTACGCCTACACCAACCCGCTACAAAGCCAGTCAAAACATAATCTTCTGCCACTCCATTGAACACGCCACAGCTGGGCAAACGTTATTAACCCCAAAGGTACGTGGCACGCTGTTCAGAATATCTACTCCCTTTCACGTCCGCACTCTCAATGACTTGGTTGATCTCTTGCAGTTCCTCCTCAGTAAACTCCACGTCGCCTCCTGCACAATTCTCAAGGGTACGCTTGGCGTGCCTAGGGTGACACGATCAGACATGTCAACGTACACGTGGAAAAAAGATTCGCCGTACGATGAACCCGGAAGGGCATTTGATGAACAACACAGATCGTCGATTTGCCCTAATGCATAGTCAAACGAACCAAACATCAGAAGGGAAGAGAATCGCGCATGTCATCCTCCAAGTATACCTTTACGAGGGCCCTCTCGTCCAGTCCAAGTCTCTTGAAGTTGACACCATATCTTCGGTGCCCACGAAGCCGTCCTGGCCACATTCAATGTAAATTTTTTTGTGAACCAGTGTTGGGTAAGAGAGATATCATCGTACGCACCGCGAACCCGCCGAAGAGACGTCCAGTACCCGTGACAGAGTCTTATTTCCCATTCCAAACATTCCTTAGGGATCTTCACAAGGACACCGCTTTTGCTCTGCGTAATCAACTTTGCGACGACTGCTCTGAGGGATATCGGCGAACGGACGGGGCTTTATTGACAGTGAAGTGTTCTTTCCAAACTTGTGATGATGGCATGGCAAAACATTAAGTCCCAAATGGAATCGCCAGGAGTATGATCACCTAGACTGTTGACCAGCCGTTGTGCACTATGGTGAAACTTGGCTTTTGAAGAATTTTGGCTCGTGTTGGAATAGTTATATGATACGGCACGTTCGGGGTTTATGTAACTCTCAACCTTGTGAGCTTGTCTGGTTCAACTTTCGCCAGGTGTGTCTGACTCCGTGCATCCTTATTCACCTTGCATTGTTCCTCAAGGCATCCCAGTAGGCGACACGTACTTAACTGAGACTGGAACGCCAAGCTTTCAAGTTCTTTGAACGTTGTATGCAAATACGCAAGATGCACCATTGTCTTTCCATTGCCGAGGTGCAGCTTGGCGTCTTCCGTCAAGTCTTCGAGGACGACGATGAGGAAGGTCCTGCCACTCTAGCTGGGCTAGCGCGCACCTGTCGTGCCTTTCACAACGTTGCTCTCGATATCCTGTGGGAAGAGTTGTATGTGTTCGACTTACTTGTCAAGTGTCTTCCTCGAAACTTATGTATGGTGGATATCGAACCCGACACTAAATGCAAAATGATAGTACGCCTTTTTCCATGCTCTCACTGGTTACCTGCTCATGGATCAATGAATGGCAGACATTCCAACGACCAATGTTACGAAGGGACTGGGATATATTTTTCAAATACTCTTCCCGAATACGGCTCCTCCATCGAGGCGCATATGCTATTAATCTGAGCGACGACGTTATCATTGCCCTCACAAATCCCCCAACTTATGGTCCGCTTGCTTCACACTTGAGGGATCTCCATTGGAGTGATCTGAACAAAAGGGATGCGCCGCTCGTGCGGCTACTGCTACCGCCTTCCATTACATCACTCAGCCTCCCAAATTGTGCATTGAACTCCTTCGAGCTATCCATCCTCACTCATATTGGTACCGTTTGTTCGTCACTGAAGCACCTCTTTATTGGGTCATCTGTCACTCCCGATGTCGACGGGAAGAGGATCTTGTCTGACATGATCTTAAACCTGCATTCATTGAAAAAACTCAATATTCCTTCGCTCAATGAAGTCGCATTTGTGCACATCTGCCGTCTCCCTTTTTTGGCTGAAATCTCGGTGCAGCTCCAATCCGAATTCAAGGCGGAGAAAATATTGTCCCATCTGACGCCTTCTGCATTTGCATCCCTCCACACACTGAAGTTGCATGCAACTACGCTTCAGACATTGTCATTCCTCCTTGAACCCGTACGATTTTTTCCGGAAAAAGTATCATTTTCCATAGAGGATACGCCTACCCCAGATGCACTCCGTATGTTTTTCTTCGTATTGGCCACTGCATGCGGTTCCGAGAAGCTGAAACATGTCTTGCTGAACACGTCTGGCGAGCATCAGCATCACGGACTCTCCATATTTACTTTCCAGCCCTTGCTTGCCATCTCCAGCATACTCTCATTCGAGTTCGACGTGCCCTGCGACCTCGTTGTTGACAATGAGGCAATCAAAACGTTGTCAAAATGCTGGCCCAAGTTAAACATCCTCTTTCTCAACGCATCTTCAGGCTGGGGTCCCGTGTCCCGTGTGACAGTCAAGGGCCTGATTATACTGCTCTCGCGCTGTCCTGGGCTCACTGAACTCGCAATCGAGATCAACTTCTCCGACGTAGACGTACCATTCGACATGACTCCGTACGTTCGCCCTGGTCGTGGAGTAACAAGCAAATGCTCCATGGTCAACTTTGTGACATCCATAATTGATCACCCGGACACGATTGCAGCATTTTTGAGCGATATCTTTCCCGAGCTGGTGGGCATCGAATCATTATGGTATGATGATGTGTACTGGATGGAGGATGTTGAGGAGGCGGATGTAGCAAATCACCGACAGAAATGGATCGAGGTTGATCATTTCTTGCCTGGGTTCGCTGCGGTGAGGAGGCAATGTATGGATTGGAGGATGAGGATCTCGAAGAGGGGGAGTGCGCCAAGGCGGGTTTGAGGCCTCCTTCGAGATTGGATGGAGGTACGTCGCCTTCAAGTCGAAGGTCCTTACCTCGCTGCAAGTCGTTCATCTTGGCGTGCGTTATTCTAGCGAGTACGTGGAGGCAGGAGGAAATCAGACGTAAAGACGGATACTTTTTCTTAAAAAAACTAGGATCATGTGAATAATGGTGCATGGGACTCCAGAGTTCTAGGTTCCAGTCTGATGGAGGTGATCGCCTAGGGCATAGGTCGTGATAACGGCTTGCTCGGCCATCCCAAATCATTCTTTGGAACAACAAGGATGTTCAACACTGTCCTGCAGTACACTATCTGAATGTCGAGCAGGGAGCCTGTTCATCGTGCTACCGACTTGGGTACATGAAATGCGTAAGTGGGCTTGCCTTTGACTCAAACCTCTCACTGAGGATGCCTGGAGGCAAGAGAAGAACAAGACTGTATGGTATGTAGCAAGTAGGCTTAATTGTACACATCACTCTGGGAAGATAAGTGCTCCGAGGGAGTTGACTAGTAGGATCGTGACTGAGGAATTTGTGCAGTGCCCGACAGAATCTTGAATTCGCCACCCTCACTAAAGTACCAAGTCACTTTTTTTTTCGTCGTTTATTGTCCTCGGGGGTATGGCCCCATGGTAGACGTTACATGCGTTGGTACGTAAAGAGACCGTGTGTATCGTGTGGTTTACATTTCCAAATAATGGGAAAGGAAGGCTTGGACATCGTCCCTAGTAGGACTAAAGTTAACACTTGATTGCCCTACGCTCGATGAAACTGTGACTGCGCACGTTTGCCATCTCCCCACTCAGGCAGGTACAGGAACCAGACTTCGGTGTGGAGAATTTAATGCAACATTTGGAACCCCCTGTGTTCTGATCCTAGCTATACATGAACGAAGTCGACATCTCTTCTCCAAAATGTTGGCCAAACTTGCTGGAGGAGTTCCATTTCAATGCAATTTTTGGCTGGGTATCGAGTCTTGCGTGACACCCGAGGGGCTGATGATGCCATGTTACTCTCGCACTGTCCTGGAGATCGACTTTAGCAGCCTAGATGTGCCGTTCAACCTGACTCGTCACTCCAGACGTGCGTCCTGGTCGTGGAGTGTCAAACAACAAGTGTCGCCATTGATTTAATGCTATCCGAAATTCGATATCCAGAGACGATTGCAGCGTTTCTGAGCGATATTTGTGTCATGATCTTTTTCGCTTATTCATACTTACACTCTCACGTGACTTCTTACTTATCCATATCACGTGTAGATACTATTCCATGATGTTCTATGTTGTTCCATGGACTATTACCATAGTAGGAGATCTTACCGGCCCTATACCTTACACACGGACCAAGTGCTCATGTATATAAGGCGGACGCTCATCATAGGAGCTCCTTACTTTCGGTTTATTCATTGTCTTTGCAAGTAACCTTAGGGCAACCTAGGACCTTTCATCGAGTCCTGATATAAAACCGAAAGTAACCTCCTACCTTGCCCACCCGACGTCGCTGTCATTCGAACCTCACTACTCGCGTCGTCAACACCTCGTCGACCACCTATCCCTCCTCACCACCGACATCTCCTTCACCTCTCATTGTCGCTTGTACCTGCAGCTGTACTGCGCCGGTCAATGCTTCGCCAACACCTACTTCTCCCTGCTTTCACGTCAAGCCCTCTGGCTGTCTGAGTCGCTGAGTTATCGCGCTGGCAGCAGAGCATCCTTGCACTCCCATCACCAGCCCTAATGGTTTACGCCAGGCATATATACCATGCCATTGAGAGAGTCCTCACCTTGTTCTTCCTTCAGCTTAGCTTGATCAGGAAGATCGTACACTGGATTATTTTGAATCTGCCCGGGACCTGGTCCACCACACCTGCACGATCCTAGAAGGACTTGTACTAGTCTTTCTCCTCACCTATCTCCAACTTGCGTTCCATATCATCACTGTCGAGCCCGTTGCCTTAGTGCCAGAGCCACAGCCACCCCTTCCTCTCCAACCCCTACGCTCCACGACAGACGTAGAGGATTCCTCCGAAGACGAGCAAACTGTCTATGAGTCATCATTACACTCGGATGAAGAAACAGTCATTGATGAACTTGACTATTCAGAACAATACCTGCGTGCCGCTCTCTCTCCTCTCGCTCTCCAGACCAACTCCCGACCCTGTTGAGGAAGTTCAGGAAATCCCGTTTGCACCACTTGGCAGAATCGCTCCGTCACTTCTTAATCCACCACGGCTTGCACCAAGCATCCAAGACCCGACTATCATCATTGTCTGGAGTGTCTGCTTTTTACAGTGACATCTGACCCTCATCCCCACCAACGACATCAACGAGGAATTTTGGCTGGGATTACGCGTCGTATCAACAAGAGACGTGCTCATCAGCTTCGCCCGTTCCTCATCACCTATCGACGTTATAAGGCAGGACAGCAACTGCAATGTCATCAAAAAGAACTTCGATACAATCCACCCCAAGTACCCAGGTAGAAAAACCTTTGTTCACAGAAGCCGAACCCAACGAGGATAAGGGATAAAAAGTGAGGAAAAGTTTTTAAATACAGTTTTATTGTAGGAGTTGCCCATCATTTCGGACGACCCTACACCCTGAAATACCCCGTGTATACCCTGCCAACCGCCATATTTGCCTTCTGGAGACCGAACCACTCCAGTTGGTTATCCTTACCCCCTACCTGTCATTAGTCGCGCTTCCTCCCAAAGCAACACCCCACAAACCATGGCGACTGAAGCACACGCCTCTACCTCCGATCCCACATCACCTCCTCTCTGCTCTTGGCCCCTGGCTGGGACGTTCGCGGAATTCCGTAATCAATATGCGGCGTACACCCAACATGTCGCCCAACACAGAGTTCATACCACCACGCCTCCAACCGTACCAAGCGACCCAACAAAGAAAAAAGACAAAGCAGCTGATGTAGATGACAAACTGAAAACAACAAAGATTGGGAAGTCATATGTCGAAAAGCCCCCGCCGTTCACTGGGAAACCAGAGGAATATACGAAATGAAGAGCTAAGTTCAAGCTCTACCTTTTGGGCTTTGACAGACCTGTCACTGACGCTGAAGAAATCAAAATGTTCCTTGGCTTTTGCGCCGAAGGACCCGCCGAAGAATTTGCCACCCTCCTCATCGAAAAAGACATTGATTATGAAGACTACACTGTCCGAGCATTCTTTAGAACGTTTGTTGATCCAACGTTCAAACCGGTTTATGAAACCACCCATGCCAAAACCGAACTACTCAATTTATGGCAAGGATCACTTACGATCAAAGAGTTCCTCACAAAACAACAAAACCTGATCGCTCGCGCCAAATGGTCAGAAATTACCAATGGATGACAACTTGTATGATTACTTCGTACAAACACTCACAACAACATCGTGGAACAAGTCAAAAGCTCTAGTATCGACATGACTACGAAATACCTCAACAGCTACTCCGAATGGACCAAGCAGCTCATTGCAGTGGGACATTTGCTAACGGAGATCACTGAAAGGAAGCGAGGTACGACTCATGAGTTACCACGTCCAAAAGTCAAATTCCCTACCCGATTGGTCGAACCTCACACTGCAACCCCGGAGACCACAGGAGTCTTTGGCGGCCAAGGTGCTCCCATGGATTTATCCAAAGCGCGAGCGACTGGAACATGCTTCCAGTGTGTGAAAGAAGGCAAGACATCTGCATGGCCATGCGCCACCCATATCCAAAAGAGCTCCAGCTCTAAGAACATCAAAGTCCGTGGACTCGATGTCAAATATACTATGCTGGAAGAATTGGAGACCGCAGTTCGAGACGCAGATAAGATGGATTTTGTCGAAGAGGACAAGGAATGAGATCGCCTCATTCTCAAGGTACGTCACTGGTTAGAATTTGTACGTGTAATATTACAGTCAGGGGCAACCGGGCTACAAAGCCGAAGGACGGCGCGGCAGTACCAAAAACTGTGCTTAATTCCCCTTCTTGTTCCACTAACAAATTCTCTCTTCTTGACGTAGATGAGATCTCAGACTGCAAAAGCAGCCAAAGTCCTAGTTTGCCAGCTACGCAACAGCCAAATGTACCTTCGTCCCCCCTGGACATTACAGCCTCTATTCCGTCCAGGGAATATGCAATCAAAAAGCAGACAAAGACCAAGGTTGTGAGTAGAAAGGAAACAGTTCCATCATGGACAATCCTTACAAGAAAAGATTGTGGATGGAAATCCACAATCAAGCCTTGGTCCATGCAGTGGATCAAGCAAATTGCAAATGACACCCCCAATGAACGGCTTATCTCTCATTTGCGAGCCTTCGTCCACGATACCCGCCTTTCCGAGGTCAACGCTGAGCTAATCGTGAACCTTTGAAATGCCTCTCATGATGCCGCCGAATTCATGCTTCTGGAACTCATGCAGAAACCTCGATATCGAATCAAGAAACCTTCCCCGAACGCCTTCGAGATACCAATCATACTCGGAACCGATGGAGGAAAGGAAGTTGAAGCAGTCGCCTTAATCGACTCAGGATGCATGGCATCTGCTATCGACATTGACTTCGTATGAGAGCATGAATTCAAACAAAAACCCTTACCTCGGGCTATACCAGTCTATAACACCGACAGAACCGCTAATACGGAAGGTGCGATTATGCACTATGTTGATCTGAAAGTGGCTATCGGAGACCACCAATCCGCTATCCCCTTCTTGGTGACACGTCTATCATCACAAGTGGTCTTTCTCGGATTTGATTGGTTACACCAATACAACCCCCACATCGACTGGCAGACAAAGGAACTCAGCTTCACATCGGAAACCACGCCCTTGTGGGAATATGAAGATGCCGAACCTGAAGACCGAGTTTTCCAGCTTGAAAATAAATATATCGCTACCATGGCAACAGACCTTGCCGCCGCCGCCAACCAGGGAAAACAAGAAATCCCTTTCGAACAAGTAGTCCCATCCGAATACCACGAGTTCTGTGATGTGTTCGCCAAGGAATCCTTTGACAAACTACCACCTTGTCGACCCTGGGATCACGCGATCAAATTAAAGCCTGGCGACCATAAGGTTGATTGCAAAACCTACCCACTCTCGTTAAAAGAACAAAAAGAACTCAACGTGTTCCTCGAAGAAAACCTATCCACCGGGCGTATCCGCCCTTCCAAATCTCCATTCGCATCCCCATTCTTCTTCATCAAAAAGAAAGATGGCAAACTCCAACCTGTCCAGAATTACTGCAAGCTCAACGAAGCAACAATTAAAAACCGCTATCCTCTTCCGCTTATCGAGGAGATAGTCCAGAAACTTCGCGGAGCCAAATTTTACTCAAAGATGGACATTCGTTGGGGGTATAACAACGTCCATATGAAGGAAGGAGATGAATGGAAGGCCGCCTTCCGCACCAATCAGGGACTCTTCGAACCACTAGTTATGTTCTTCGGACTCACCAATTCTCCAGCAATGTTCCAAACCATGATGAATCACATCTTATGCGACCTCATCGCTAAAGAAGTGGTCATCATCTACATGGATGATATCCTGGTTTTCACCAAGACCCTCGACGAACACCGCCATATCATACGAGAAGTGTTATCCCAACTTCACGAGCACAAATTATCACTCAAGCACACCAAATGCGAATTCGAGACTACCACTACTGAATACCTCGGACTTGTTGTCTCAGACGGAACCATCGCCACCGACCCCACCAAAGTCGATGCCATCCGCACCTGGCCAACTCCCTCCTCCCGCACCCAGGTCCGCTCCTTCTTGGGTTTCCTTAATTTCTTCTGTCGATTCATCAAAGACTTTGCGGCCATTGCGCGACCACTCAACTGCCTCACCAGCGAAAAGAACCCCTTTGAGTGGGACGCCGCCTGTCAAACCTCATTCGACACCCTTTGGGATGCGCTCATAAACGCACCCATCCTTTCTCTCACCTCAGACTTCGATCCCTTTCAGATTGAGACTGATGGTTCAAGCATAGGACTCGGAGCCATTCTGTCACAACATCAGAATGGGCTCTGGCATCCGATTGCATATCTGTCGCGGTCCCTCTCCGACGTGGAACGGAACTACCACGCTGCTGACCTGGAGTTCACCGCCATCATCGAAGCCGTTACCACATGGCGACAATATTTATTAGATGCTCACGTCCCCTTTGAGATCCTCATGGATCATCAAAACCTCACGTACTTCACTGTCCCACAGGACCTTTCTCGCCACCAGGCTCATTGGAACCAAATCATGCAAGAGTTTCATTATACTCTGGTTCACTGCTCTGGAAAAACCAATTCTGCCGATCCTCTGTCCAGGAGGTCAGACTTTGAAAAGGGGGTGAAGGACGACAATAAAGGCGTCACCATTTTTCCTTCTATTTTACAGCAGAATAATATGTCAATGGCTGTGGAGAACGCGCCGACATCCGACCAGGATTTTATTTCCTTTTCTTTAAATATTAACGCTCTTCCCATCTCTAATACAGACATTTATTCGAACGCTATAGATATGCATATGCTAGCGGCAATGCATGTAGCTGAACAATCTCTTTCCTCTCCTTCCACTATAACACAACGCATTACGGACTTACAACATTTAAAGGACTCCAAAGTAGTATGAGCACTTGCTCAAAACGATACCCGATTCTCAACTCGAAATTCACTCATCTACTTTAAAGACTTTCTTTATGTACCAAAGGACGCATCTCTCCAAAACGATATACTAACCTACATACATAGCCACCCCACGGCTGGATACCCAGGGATATGAGCTACCATTCGGAAGGTCCAAGAACGATACTATTGGCCAACATCAACAAAAGACGTTAAAAGATTCATCAAAGGATGTGAAGCATGTCAAAAGAATAAGACTATCACAACTCCCCATCACACCCCGCTGCACCCAAACGAGATCCTGCACCAACCATGGGAACACATCTCATTAGATCTCATATCCCCACTCCCGGAGTCACACGGAAGCAATGCCATCCTCGTCATAGTCGATCGATTTTCTAAAATGATCCGACTCTTCGGCATCAGGGATACGATCAACAGCAAAGGCATCGCGACTATACTCCGCGATGAAATCTTTAAACTCCACGGCCTTCCCACAAAGATCATCTCAGACCGAGGTCCCCAATTTGTATTCACCTTCATGACCGAACTTCAGAAGCTCCTCGGAATAACCCCCAATCCTTCTACAGCATTCCATCCGCAAACGGACGGTCAAACAGAACGGTATAATGCATGGGTTGAACAATACCTTCGCATCTATATTAACCACCGTCAAAGCGACTGGAAGGAATGGCTTCCTATGGCCAAATTTGCACATAACCATAACCCTCATTCCATGACTCAACAAACCCCATTTATGCTCAACTATGGACATGAACCACGAGTCAACAAGGACCGTTGAATATCTATCCGAAGCGAGTCAGCTACGGATTTCGCCAAACAAATGACGGTATTACGTGCACAAGCCGCCGAAGCCCTGAAGTTAGCCAATGAAGACATGAAGAAGTTCTATGACCGCTCCATACGACCCACAGAAGACTACAAGCCCGGAGATCTCGTTTGGCTTGAGGCCACCCATATTCGCACCAACCGACCTATGAAGAAACTCGACCAGAAACGATATGGTCCATTCAAGATTCTCACCAAGGTTGGTGTCGCCTCATACAAACTCGATCTACCGCATAAATGGAGGACTATCCATCTGGTCTTTTACGAGTCTATTCTACACCCTTATACTCCGCCTATGTCCGGCCCTATCCCTGCTCTACCTCCACCCGACCTGGTTGATGATGTTCCAGAACAAGAGGTTGAGATGATTGTCGATTCACGCCAACAAGGCAAACAATTCGAATACCTCATCCACTGGAAAGGATTCCCTGTCGAAGAAGACGAGTGGCTATCCAGTACTGACCTTGCTCACGCGCAGACAGTGGTGACAAAATTCCACCGTCTACATCCTACTGCGACATGCCCTACCACTCGCCTATGCCTTCGATCGGTCAACCTCCCATCTTCATTCAAACAGATCACACTCCCTGGCGAACCACCTTGCACATGTTCACCGTGCTCCTCTTCCCCCACCTTTTCGGATCCTGGTTTTCTCAAATATCGCAAACACTTCAAATGGTTGGACGATTCTATGTTCGAGATCCCCAATGCCCCGCCAGTACCAGAATCTGTTCCTCATTCCCAAATCCATTGGTCCTTTTGCAAGGATCCCTACTGTCGCTACCATTGTGACTCATGAGGACATGAGCCCTTAGAGAGGGGGTAATGTCATGATCTTTTTCACTTATTCATACTTACACTCTCACATGACTTCTTACTTATCCATATCATGTGTAGATACTATTCCACGACGTTCTATGTCATTCCATGGACTATTACCATAGTAGGAGATCTTACCGGCCCTATACCTTATGCACAGACCAAGTGCTCATGTATATAAGGCAGATGCTCATTGTAGGAGCTCCTTACTTTCGGTTTATTCATTGTCTTTGCGAGTAACCTTAGGGCAACCTAGGATCTTTCATCGAGTCCTGATAATTTGTCAATAACGCATATCGTGTCACGTTGGCTTGGTAGTTCAATAGTGGATATAAAATTCACCAAAAATGGACAGAGGTATAGTGTTTGTTGTGACGAGATAGCGCATGCACATAGTATGCTTGAGGCGTTTCTGCGACGGGTGTCGGGGATTCTTACTTCGCTTGTGGAGAACATGTGATATCACTACAGGCTACGATGGTGCCGAAACCTCAGATTTGGCCCTCAAAGAATTGGTGGGGTTTGACTGTCCCCAACAAAAGTTGGTCAACTTGAACCGAGCTTATCCCCAGTCAAAGGCTACCTCGCATTTTGACTGTTCGAAATGTCCACCCAACTCGCGTTCACGCCCATCGACGAAATTCCTCGGGTATGTCTTTGTTCTCTATCACCTGCCAACGTTGTGCTCAACGACCTAGATCCATGCCGAGCTGCGCAACAGCTTCAGAACTGGCAAGCTCAAGTCTATCAAGGCCCGCAAGATCCAGATACTCCAGCTCGCGTATCTCGTCAGGGACAACTATGGCCGCTTCAAAGAGACGCTTGCGCAGGACCTCGGTCGGCCCACTCTAGAGGCAGCCTTGTACGTGGCCTGCATGCGTAACGTCCACCGAGACCCACTTACCCTCGGATAGCCTCGAACTCGACGCGACCATCAGCGACTGCAAGATCGCCTATGACCGCGTCGACAAGTGGGCGCGCACAGAGAGCGCGCCGTTCAACGTCAACTTTGCAGCCATGCGTCCCGTCATTCGAAAGGAGCCCAAGGGCGTCGTGCTTTCCATCAGCCCGTTCAACTTCCCGGTCTGGTTGTCGCTCGGCCCCATGGTATGGCCTACCTGATCCCCCGGACTTCGTACATGCGGTGTTCACTGTCGTACCAGATCGGCGCCATCGCGGCGGGAAATTGCTTTGTGCTCAAGCCGTCTGAACTCTCACCTGCGACCACTGGTTTGATCGCTGAACTCATCCCCAAATATTTGGATCCCGACGTCGTGCGCGTCGTGTTGGGCGGCATCCCTGAGACGAGCAAGGCAATGATTTTCGCTCGAAAATGGTTAATGTAATTTACTAATCCAGTACGCTGGTAGCTTTTGGAGCTTCCTTGGGATCATAGTACGTGCTTTGAAGCCGATCTCATTTTGGACATTCGAATTCATATATCCACGTGTTAGTCCTGTACACTGGAAATGGACGTGTAGCCAGGATCGTGTGCGCGGCTGCCGCCAAGACACTCTCCCCCGTCAGTCTTGAGGCGGGTCAATGATGTTCGTGTGTTTTGATATTATGTGCGACCTTGTTTTTAGCTCGGCGGCAAGTCTCCAGTCGTCATCGATCCCAAATGTGACCTGAAAACGGCCGCGAAACGGATCATGTGGGGTAAATGCACCAACGCGGGACAGACCTGCATTGCGCCCGACTATATTATCGTCGAAGACGCCGCTCAAGACACAATTGCGCGGGTTTTGAAAGAGGCGTTCGTCCCAATGTGATATGTTCGTCGCTTTTGTCGCTGACGACGCTACAGGCACGACGAGTTCTATCCGAATGGCCCGGTCGGATCGTCTGACCTCAGTCATATCATCAGCAAGTCGCATTTTGATCGCCTCAAAGGTTTACTCGACAGGACGTCGGGAGAGATCGTGTTTGGTGGACAGACGGACGAGTCGAAGCTGTTTATTGCACCCACCGTGGTCGTGGGAGTCAAGGGTGACGACTCACTGATGAGCGAGTAGGTCGACGATGTTCTCCACCAAGTCACCGAGAATTGACGTTATCTACAGAGAACTGTTTGGTCCTATCCTTCCTATAGTGCCTGTGAAGAACGTAGACGAAGCCATCAGGTTCATCAACGAGAGGTATGTTTATCTAGTTATCGACCGACGTCGCCATGAACGGTCTGTAGGGACCATCCACTCGCGCTCTACGTCTTTTCGCAAGATTCCAACTTTAAGAACAAAGGCAAGTAATTTTGTTGGCTGAATAAGACGTCTGATGCGACGGATATGTTAGTTTTCGATAGTACACAGAGCGGATCGGCTATTGCCAATGACGTACTGCTCCATGTCGGAAGTGGGTGATATTCCCTGATAAATCACTTGGTATGACGTGACCAAAACGCTTTCACAGCTGACGGTCTTCCGTTTGGTGGCATCGGACCAAGTGGGAGTGAGTACCTCCTTGTATGATTATCTTTGTGTGATTCAAACGAAACTTAGGTGGCTACCACACGCGGAAGTTTACTTTTGACATGTTCACTCACTTGAGATCCTCGCTCGACTCTCCTTCGTGGTAAGTGACTTGCGTGTCGCTATTTATCAAGCTCACGTGCTTGAATAATAGGATCGACAATATTCTGGGTAGCAGATTCCCTCCTTACACCGTTAGCTTCCATTTGTCTGGTTAATGGGACGCGTCGTTGGCTGATTTATACCAATTAGCCGCAAAAGGAGTCCTCCCTGAGGAGGATGGTTAGCAAGCGGCTTCCACCTCGCCCTCTGCTTACATCGAACGGGGTACGTCTTTCTTTTGTGAAGGTCACATGAATAGAGGCTTAGTCAATCAAGTTGGATATCGGTAAGTCGCGAGCGAATGACAGTGGACGCAAGTGGGCCTCGGTGATTGGCCTCTTGGTGATATTGTTTGCGTGGAAACAGGGTGAAACTCAAGGACTGTTGCAATGGGCGAGGAGGTTGGTGAGCGCCTAGGTTGCTGATGACGTTGCTTCAGGTTGATATACGTACCCCACTTCTTGGATATGGATGTTTGCGTTGTTTACTGTACGATATATGGTATGGTTCATTCTAGAAACCAATGTTGTCAGCTGTCAGTATTGCTTGAGGTGGGACGACAAAATGTTAAGTGGGCCATCGGCTGGCTTATCTGACGTCCTGTACACGCGAGTTCCTTGGGATGATCTTGTGACCTACGCACCCCAAAACAGACAATAGTCTATCTCGATAAGTTTTTAAGGTCGAGTCCCACGTTGAAGTCGGACGTGTGGCAGATCAAATGCTCCTATATTAGTACCTCGGCATATACATTGTACAATCGGACCTGATGCTGATACCTGATACATCATTCATTCAAATGTTCACGCTCATCTATGACCGGGAAGGACACGGTGCGACTACGTACTAGACGATTAGATCGGAGGTCGGAGTGGCGCCGATCAGAATATTAGTAAGCCATTCGCAACTCTGCCTTGAAATATTCACGTGCCTATGATAGGCAAAAAATAAAATAAAATAAAAGGAACATGACTAGGGGATGAAAAAAAAAGGTAAACAACCGCGTTTGCAGGCATGTACTATACGGACATACGGCATTGTCATTGACGCGGTATGCTCCGGTTTCAGAGTCTCCCCAGGTTAATGCAGAATCAACTCCGTATTCCAAAGAGAACTTATACTAGTGTATGATGCATCATAGGGCATGTGTTACGTGTTTCACAATCCGCCATATCCGCCATTCCGCCTACTATCACTTGCATACTGTCCGCCCCATATCCGCATAGTCCCCGTTACAAAGCTTCAACAATTCAACAAGGTTCAAAGCCCAGGAGCCGTTGTATCTGCCAAGCGGCATATAAACAGAGCGGCCGTGGCACTGTCGTTTAGCTTCCGTGATCGATCACTGGTAGTGATAAACACACATGTTCCCAGCGGTTGCACAATTACTGCCCTCCATAGTTGCCTTGGTAATAGCTTTTTCACTTTGGATAGGCCTTCAACTCCTCTGGAACAGATCTCCCCTGCGTCACCTGCGAGGACCGAAAGGAGCAAGCCTTTTTCTTGGGAATTTGAACGATGTTGTCTCCTATGTGAGTGTCCCTTCCTTTTCCTCTTCGTGTTGATTAGCAGATAATGTTAATGTTTTGCAAGAATGGCGAGCTGCTTGAAAATTGGGTCAAGGAATATGGGACTACATTGAGAATCAAGGGGTTCTTGAGTGTTTGTTGCCATGATAGATGGTAAATCACGTCTTTGACCAAGTGTGTTTGATTTCTAGAAAGACCAATTGTTCACCCTGGATACACGTGCTGTCAACCATGTTTTGACCCACAGCAACGATTTCCAAAAGCCCTCTACCACCAGACGCACCCTAGGTGAAATTTTCGGAGAAGGTGAGTCAATCAACTCCGTCCCGTCTTGAGAGATGTTCAACCATCATGGAAGGACTACTCGTTGCGGAAGGTTCCCAACATCGTCGACAGGTTTGTTTCAACGTTTCGATAGATCTGGCAAACACTGAGTCTATCATGAACAGAGACGTATAATGGTACGTGAAGCTACTGAGAGTGGGCGATCAGTTTGAATGAGAGGCTCTTCAGAACCCTGCGTTTGGACCAGCACAAGTCCGAGCGCTTACAGACATTTTTCTTGCAAAAGCTTTTCAAGTGCGGGTTATCTTTTTTTCTCTTCGCTGAAAACTACTAACCACAGTTGTTGTAGCTTCGTGACTTGTGGTCTTCAGAAATCGCCAAGAGCCATACAGGAGCACGTATTGACATTTTCACCTGGTTGACCAGAGTTACGCTTGACATCATCGGTCTTGCTGGTATGCTTGTTTTTCCAATCGACGGATAACACTGAGGTCGAGTACATGCATAGGGTTCAACTACAGCTTTAACTCGCTTGATTCCAGCGGGCACCTAAACGAACTCGGCGAGGCATTTTCGACCATGTTCGAAGTGAGTCAGAACCTCACTATAGTCGATATTGTTCTGCGCTCTTTGGTCCCAGTCCTACGTTACCTTGTATGTCAATTCCCTTCTATCTCTGGCTGACTTTGTCGTTCTTACGCTATTTTGCAGCCGAGCGCGGAAATCCGCAAACTGCGAACTGCCCACCGCACCATGATGCAAATCGGCAATCGACTCCTAGCAAATGCGAAAGAGGCTGCTCTTGCAGGTGAAGTAGGCAAGGGAGAAAATGAGAAGAATAACCTACGCGGCAGGGATTTGTTATCATTGTTGGTGAATGCAAATATGGCCACCGATGTTCCGGAGAGTCAGAGGCTGTCTGATACCGATGTTATAACACGTGCGTTACTTCTGTCAAGCGATGCAAGACCTGCTAACGTTGTACTCGACAGAGGTGCCTACCTTTTTCGTTGCAGGCCATGAAACCACCAGGTAAGACCTACAACTGCTACGTGTCAGTATTTAGCATAAAGAAATCTGTTCTAGTATTGCGATTGCCTGGGCACTGTATGTCCTAACTCAAACACCCTATGTGCAGGTGAAACTTCGGGATGAGCTTCTTTCTGTTGATACGGACTCGCCGTCGATGGACGAGCTCACGGCACTTCCCTACCTGGATATGGTCGTGAAGGAGACCCTTCGTTTGTACGCACCCGTTCCGTTCAGCAGACGGATCGCGATGAAGGATGATGTTTTGCCTGTCGAGAATCCGTACGTGGACAAGTACGGCAAAGTTCGCAACACCATCGCGTACGTTACATGCTTCTTGCATACAGATAGTAACCGATTGTGACGAACTATCATACACAGGATTGCCAAGGGCGATGAAGTCATCATACCAATTTTGGCGATAAACCGGTCTCGAGAGCTATGGGGACCTGACGCTCACGAATTCAAGTGTGTTTGAAACCCCATTTTCATGTTTCGCCCGATTGATAACGCATGCATCGCAGGCCAGAACGGTGGAATAACTTGCCTGAGGTCGTCTCTCGTGTTCCGGGTGTTTGGGGTCATTTGCTGACCTTTATCGGTGGACCAAGAGCGTGTGTAGGATATCGGTTTGCGCTTGTCGAGTAAGTCGACGCGATCTCTTCTCTCACGTCTCATATCCAGTGTTGATCAAATCGTTTTCCAAGGCTCAAGGTCATCTTGTTTACCCTCGTCCGTGCATTCGAGTTCGAGCTTGCAGTACCTGCCAGCGAAGTCTGCAGTAGGACGGCCGTGATGCAACGACCCGTGTTGCGAAGCGATCCTACACACCAACCTCAACTGCCGATGTTGATTAAGCCATTTGAGAGAGCATGAGCGTTGATGCATGTTGATGTGAAGGAAACTTATTTGTCAGTGTATGAATGCTGCCGGCGACGTTTGGGTGTATTCTACATGTTTTACGATGATACTTTGTGACGTCTGCGACAGTGTACAATCAGGAATGTACGGCACAAGTCACTGATGTGACGCTGGCCGTATCTTATTCATTGACCGAGGAAGACGGAGAACGAGGTAAGCTGATAACTGGAACTCTGGATTAGTAGGTCGAGATAAAGTAGACGATGGCAACACGTCGTATATAGCTAAGATTTACAAATACGATTAATCAGTTCCAATGCAGCGTGCCGTCGCAGCAATGCGAAAATTCATCGGTAGGACTGTGTGCCTGTCGGTAAATCAGCAACATAACCACCATGTGTCGACTTGCTCACTCATAATATTTCTGTATTCCATAACCATCCATAACCAAGATATCTCCCTGAAAACACAGTGTGAGCGATATTTATGATGCGTGTTGTTGTTGACACCTACGTGACGGAGAATCAGGCTCAATGCGTAAGGGCTGTTGCTCTTCGGATCTCCCATGTTTGCAAGTGGACGGAAGTGCATCAACGCAGGAGACCCCAAAGAAAGGGACGCAACGACGGGCCCTAACCCCTTCTCGCTATCACTATGGAACTGACCGCAGCTCAGAGGGGAACTGAATTTACGGGGAGACACGGTAACGATACTTACAGCCATCTTCTGTCGTTCCATGTAGGCCACAGTAAGAATCTCATTGAATGGGATATCAATACCGAGCGCAAGTTGCGACCTCTCCTTGATCAATGCCAATGCTTGTTGGACGCACTTGGGCGCCTTGTCGAAAGAGGTCGTATTTTTCGACCCTCCGATATACTGAACCAGATGTCAGCGAACCAGATAGGCGCAGTCCAACTACACTTGCCTTGTACGGCTCACCAGCTGACACAATAAAAACGTCACTAATGAATCACTCCGCACAAAAAAAGTACTCACAATTTTGAGAAAAGTAGTTGGCGAGTAGCTCATTGCGTGCTAAAAATACTATTAACTCTTGTCAAGGCACTCGACAAATAGGAATACCCCTATGCTGGAAAATATTTGGTAATGATCTAGGAGATGCTTGGGGTACTTACAGCTTGTAGCGCGAATCGGCGTAGCTCGAGCTCGCCGGTAGAAGCTTGTTGCTGATACAATTGGAAGATAGAGTTGGCATCTCCGTTTGTCAACGGCGTACCAAGAATGAGGTGGATTTTGCCTCTGACTGGGTAAAGATAGGACTGGCCCCATATAAAGCGACATTACTGACCTATTTTGAGGCAAAACGAACGTGAGGCTGTGGGTAAATGGTTTGTTTCCCCCGAGGCTGACGAGTTCGGGACGATGAGCAATGATACCTGTGAAATGGATGTAGTCAGGAATCGCCAGACATAGAGTAGTGAATTACCTGAAATTTTCGCAATATCCGAGTGCATAAATTCCTTTGTGGGATGAAGGTGCCAGAAATCTTTTGGTGAACGTATCTCGCTGTGAACCTTTTGTTTAAACTGTCCCAGTAGTCTCTGGATCAGCGGTGCAGGCAAACTACAGCCACGTAATTACTTACATGGCAGTTACTACATTCCCATTCTTCCCATTTATACCTGTCAATTTCATCAAACTTGTCATCGGAACACGCTCAGGTCAGATTCACCTGCAAGAAAGACGGCCACATTCTTGGCAATGCCAACCTCTGGTAGAAGCATATGTAGTCGTAATGCCTTTTGACCTCTTCGCCACTTTGGCTGGCATAATATTCGGTAATCGATCGAATTCCTGTGGTAACAGAGTCAAGAATTCTTTACGGTAATCCAGTTTCTTCTCCGGTTCTCGGTTGTTAATTCTCCAAAACAGGGGGCAATGGGGTTTCAGGCACATCCAACCTTGTTTGTAGATGAACGGACTATGCTCTTGACAACCTTCGCACTGAATGCTTGGCTCTCCATCCGTGTTTGTAAGACGCGTTCCCGAGTTTGAGGACAATCTCATTTTCTTTGGCGGTAACCACCAGGGATCATCTTGACCTTCGCACCACTGAAATGCGAACTTCCAACGGACGATATGTCCTGTCCCATCACGAGAAACTTGGTGTTCAGCTAGCTGTTGGTTAGACTAGGTGAATCGATAGCATGCAATGAAACTGACCCCAAGCATGAGATATCCAATATAAACCAAGTACGACATAGGTATACTTGGGCGTTGTGAGATCATAAGGAAAGGGCGCATATCTATCGTCAGCGAGAAGCACGATAGGCCGCCGGTCCCTGTGTGCCTTAAGCAAAGCGCGGACAGACTTATCCGAGGCTTCCTGATCCTGATCTGTGAGGTAGCGCTTAACTCCCTTACGAACGTAATAAACAGATCCTGATTTTCCACCCCTACTCCAAGCGGTGAGTCTCGCACATACGGTTCACATAAACCAAACGGACCCGTGCGAGATGATTAATTTTCCACCATGGTGGAATATGTCCCGACTACAGACTTCAGAAACCACAAACGACAAAAGAGAAATTTACGTACATCGCAGCATGTGCTCCAAGAAGGTAGCCCTTGACTATGTCGTCTTTCGAGTAAACACCGCCATGATAAGAGCGGAAATAATCCAATGACTCGCAGACCTCTTGACGGGACTGGTCAATGGTCAGGCACGATTCACGAGCCCAAGATAAAACAACTCACATAAGCCCATATGCGTGGACGAGCTGGGACGGAAGGTTTAGATGTGGAAACAGACATTGCCGGGGCGACGTTTGTTTCATCTTCACAGTCATACTCTTCTGGATCGGGTTCCTCATCTTCAGTCCAATCTTCAACGTACGGCTTAGGTTCATTGTTGTGCTGAAAGGGTCCGTCATCGTCTGAGAGTTGGCTCTGAAAGCCTTTCACGTACTTTCCAAGAAAGAGGGAGTTCAGATTCACGCCGAGTTCGCTTCCTCGGGACCTTAGGTTCTACAATTATACCTTCGCGAATTTTCGCAGGACCGATGTCAACGGATCCTTGAACTGTGGACCATTTTGCAGACACGGCAGGTGCGGGTTCAGATCCTTCTCCTGGTCCACCACTTGCAGTCGAAACAGATGCCCGACGCAATCGTTTGTATGCCCGAATCTGAATATCTTTGGTCAATATTCTGCAGACTTTAAGGGAAGGAACTTAACTGGTTTAGTCCTGGTATTTAAAATCCGTTCTTCTCGTTTTCGACGACCAGACAGCAATTCGGTACAGCGCTTTCCTATAGCACTGGGAGGGCGAGAGGTCGTTAGGCGTGACCTGCTAATCTCTTCGTAATGCTGCTTGTTTGTTTTGAGTTTGCGCGAGCGTTTCTTGTCCACTTGCTTGATTCCCAACAAATTTTGCGCTTGATCAATCGTAGTTCGCTTTGAGAAACGAGGAAGAGAGTTGGCAGAGGTGATCGCTGAAGTCTCGGATGGCTCCTTGTCATCCTCAGATGTGGCTTTACGTTTATTCGAGCGTTTGCCCGATTTCACAGCCTCTAGTTGTGTACCGGCGGCGGAGCGTGTTTCACGACGTAGTTCTTGTCGTGCCAATGAGCACTCGCGTGATCCACGCCCCATTTCGACGACTCCTGTCCAGATGAAACATGAACACATGTTTCCTCGTTTAAGAGCAAGACAAACCTCCGCCGGGCAGCTGTGTGTCGCTGATTCTGACTAGGCGACAGCCTTTGTTGAGCCAGGCGTTCCGTACGAACGCTAGCTGCTTTGGCGGTCTGCCCTCGCGACTCCTCCGTCGAGCAGAGAACTGAGCACTATCTTGAGAGCGGTCAGACTTCTGCTGGCGGCGACTAGGTTGCGGTGTACGTACCGTCTGATCATTCCATTGCATTTCGGCTCATCTGACGCCGTTTGATTCCGACGAGTCCGCGACTCCGCGTCGCGAAGCGCACGTAATGCACAGACCTAGGCGCACCATCTTGGAGGTCGGGATTCGCGGCCAGGCTGTAAGGGTTCATGTCGATTCATTCATCCAGTTCTGATAGGTAAGACGCGTGCGTGGTCACCAGCGAATTTCTTCCGTTCAGATTTGTACGAGATCGCCTTGAAGGTTATTTTGCTCGATCCCGATCTTACATAATTGGACGAGATTACATCATGGATCCTATCCCCCTGCCCCCTCCCGGCGCAAACTATGTCACCTTCTACGCGCAAGCATACGCTCACTCATGCCTCGAGTGACACAAGTCGATTAACTCTCCATATTACGAGGAATATGTGCGCTTGACCATGTCCGTTGCTTGTTTGCATGCACTGCGGGACTTTGGATCACCTCGTCGACACGACGACAGCAAGCGTTGCACCGGTCTCTCTGACGCTTCTCACGATCCAGAATCACATACATGCACTCGAATAAGCCATTACAGTTACAAATACATGCCTCCAAATGCGACAGAAGTATATTTGAATCCACATACCACTAAGACCGGTTATTCAGGAGATTAAGCCCAGAGGAGTTTGGAATGACTGTCGTCATATCTGCCTCCTTTCACGTCAGCATTCGCAATGACTTGGTTGATCTCTTGCAGTTCCTCTTCAGTAAACTCGACGTCACCACCGGCACAATTCTCAAGGGTACGCTTGGCATGCCTGAGTAGTACGGTATTAATGTCAGCTACACATGGGGAAAGTGGTTCGACGTACGATGATCCAGGAAGAGGAATGACGTGTGTACCAAGGGAACCCACCCAGCCAATAGAGAGCTGTGCGGGCGTGATGTTCTTCTTCTTGGCAAGCTCCGTCAAAGTATCCACGATCTTGAAGTTGTGCCTCAGGTTCTAGTGTGATGTGAATCGTTAGAATGGGCATGAATGTATAAACTTAAATCTCACCTCTTCCTGGAAACGAGGCAAGTTTCGTCGAAAATCTCCCTCTATAGGATGCATGAGCTTTGCCCATACATACCTTCTCAGTCACATACCAGGAATGTCCTCTGGCCTCTTGATCTGACCCGTCAAGAAACCTCTCCCCAGTGGCCTACTCGATGGTCAAATTCTGAAGTAAATATGAAGAGGAAGGAACCCACGAGTAAGCTGCAACTGCCACACCGAGCTCTTTCGCAGCTGCGATAACTAGAGTGCGATGGTGAGTTCATTCAGTGTGATCAAATTCAAGATATTTTGGCTAACCCTCGCGCGTCTGCGGCTCGTATGAAAAGGGGCTAACCTCGATCTCTACGATACTGATCGGGTGAACCTGAGAACAGGATTACCCATGGTGGAGAAGAAGGATGCTGATATCTGCGAACCTTGTAACCGCGACGGAGAGTCTCTGCACCGCATTCAGACATGCCAATGTGATCCAACTTGCCCTCGCTCTTAAGCTTTGCAAGCGCGCCGATGGATACTTCCACCTCAACATTAGGGTCGACACGCGCACATTCGAACAGGTCGAGGCGCTTAGTGCCTCTCAACTTCTCATTAACCAAGTTGACGCTCCGTGTGATATTCTCCAGGCTGAGAACACATTTAGCACTCATTCGGCTTAATGGTGATTGGTTAATACTGACGAGCCGTCGGGAACTGGGTTCCCGGGCAATATTCCACCCTAGACAAGCAAAGGAAGCTTCGTCAGATACACCAGCAACAAGTTCAAGCATTACAACTAACCTTGATAGACAAGAACGTCTTTTCAGCGTATTCGGGGTACTTTTCAAAGAATCTCGCCAACATCTCCAAATTGGCAGTGGAAAGATTGTGACCGTAAAACTCTCCTGTTCGAGAACATGAGCGGACATGATTCGGCATGTCACCAGCATTGTCTACCCACCTCCGTTGATGAACATTTTCGCGCCCGGGGGCAGCGCGTCGACGCCTGCTTTGATCGCTTCAAAGCATTGCTCGTCAGGAGCTGGGACAGGCGTCCACCTGCGAGAAACGACCAGTGAGAAAAGAAAAGCGGAGAACGTGACGCTTGATACGCACGTCATCATCATGAGACCGTGCTAAGAGGAGATCAGCACCAAGCCGGCCGCGACGATAACGATCAGTGCTTACAGCGACCTTGCCGACGACGATTTCGGACGCCGTTCCTCCAAGGTGAGTCGTAGCGCGAGTCATTGTTGTGTCTTGTCGTGGAATCGAAGGAAAAGATGGGTGTTTGCGGAGTTGTCTTCGCGATCACGGTGCGATTTTATAGCTCGCCGAGTACGAGTTCTACGTACACGGGACACGCACGTCCGTGGCAACACGATCAGCTGTATTGGTCATGATAGCGAGAACCCCCTATGACGATGGAATGGGGTCAAGGCGGTTGACAGTTTTCGACTTAGTCTGATGACTGAGAAGATTACATACGCTGCTTCGTGCCGGCGATGACGCAAGTGCCTTCGTGTTCAAAATTACCAGTTCTTTCAGGTACCATGTTTAATTTATTATCAGAGGTGCGACTGCAGCGTTCCGAACCAGGCATCGGTCACTAGTGCCTCCACTCGGTCAACACCATTCCCTACAGTGATAACGAGAACCATTAAAAGCCTGACCATCTCCACAGTCATCAACTTGCCCATTCGTGGCCTCCATTCAGTTCTCGGAGCACGACCACATGGATCATGCTTCTCTCAAAAGAAGTCAGCTAATTGCGTACGTGCGAATCTCCAGTGACTGTGGGTAAACATTCCGGATGACGGTCGTCCCGCATCCCGTTTATCCTTTACTTTCAAGAAATCCGGAAAACGCGTCAGTTCGTCTATCACCACCCAACGTCCATCCCGTCGGATTCTGGATCGCACGCTACAGTACTGCCGTGATCCGAGGAGCTGGGTGCCTTGCATCGCGTCTTTTTTCTTCCCGTTGTACTTATGTCGCCGGTGAATTCCTCGAACACCCCTGCGGCATGCGCATACGCATTATGTAGATGCCTCCGCCAGGCTACTAGGATTTGGTTCAGATCCGAAGGTGCCGCGCGATTGCGGCTTTCCTACATGAGCCAAAAGTGTTCAGGGAAACACTGCGTTTTTGCTGTGGAGTACGACTGAGGAATTCTACAAACCAAGCACGTATCGAAAGACTGTTTTCGTCTCTTTTCAATATTATCTTGCCCCTCATGCCGATCCGAGGCTCGAGGCTTCTATGCATTGTCATCTATTCCTATGCATACTAGGGGAAGACACGTTCACCGACAGCCACTAACGTATCGACGACGAAAGGAAGCAGGGTGAAGAAAGTAGAATGTCCACGCCAACTCAACCACCACACTAGTTCGTCTGCGCACCCACAGCCTATACACACACAATAGCATCAGCCCTGTTCGACACGAAAAAAAACGACACTCACGAGACGTTTCAAATGCTCCATGAACACTTGCAAACTGACGTCATCGGTGAAAATCGCCTGACCCGCACCGGCAGCCTGCGAGGATCCATACATGGACGTCGACATGTGCGTCGTCGACGGGTTCAACTTGGACAACAAGAAACGCGCTTGACTACCCCCTTGATCACACACGATATAGCGCGGGATCGGGAATCGGTCCGTAAGCAGGTCTTGCGCGTCCGCAACTGGCGCTTCGAGCAGCTCCTTGAAGTTTTCGTAGCCTTCTTGGTCTTGGTAACCTGCTTTGCGCCATTGGGCGACAGTTTCGCCGTGGAAAATGAGGATATGGAAAAAGGTGTCGAGAAGGAGAATAACATCAGGTTTGATCGAGACACTGTCAAGCAAGACGGGTTGTGGAGGAACATCAAACGTGTAGGACATTAACGTAGGTTGAATCATGATCAACGAGTTGTTGACGTCTTCTTCATTGAGAATATGTCTGGGAGCGGATCAACATCAGCATTAACTCGCGGACCCAGAGCAAGCACAACTTACCTGTAAAATGCGGTCTCGTCCGGACTGTTGTTAAATACCTGCAAAAACTGACTCCGCCTCAAGTGGAACATGAATTGTGGGTAAATGCTAAAGTTGTCGGTCAACCTGAAGCTCGTAGGGTCCTCCTTTCTGTAGTCTGCG
This sequence comes from Austroboletus niveus, assembly GCA_038090255.1. Classification (NCBI taxonomy): domain Eukaryota; kingdom Fungi; phylum Basidiomycota; class Agaricomycetes; order Boletales; family Boletaceae; genus Austroboletus; species Austroboletus niveus. Next base: position 36,260 of record JBBPMJ010000184.1, read on the forward strand.
AATTTTTGACACAACCGGATAAGCATGCGGTCCAACCACCTCAGCACGTCCGGCGAATCGTCGATCTCGGCTTTGAAAACAGCTATTCTGGCCATCAACACAGCCGCTGCTTCTTGATCGAACGAGGCAGCAATGCTTGGCGATCCTGCTTCTGCAAAGTTCCGTGCGATGGTTGTTACACGTAAGCGCTGTTGGGCGGAGGAGTGTTGATAATGAGTGACGAATTGGATGAGACCGCGTGAACCCGGTTGGAGAGCCTGACCGGCCGGTGTGACAACTTCAAAGTACACTGCAGCGGACGTTCGAGGGGTAATACAGTTCAATTTCCAAGCCGATGTTTGACCAATACCAATCTCGGTCTCGCCTACACAAGCCGACTTTTTGCCAGCAGATATAGCATGTCCAATGAGACCGGACACTCTAAGTTCTTTCGTAGTCTATAACGGGGCTTGAGACGATAGGCCATAAGTAAAATGAAAGTCAGATACCTGGACATCGAAAGTGGCATTGAAGCCCATCTGTAGGAAGTCTTGGTCGTCTTTGTTGAATACACGAAGGAAACTTTGTTTGAAAATCGAAGTAGCGAACGAATCCGAAAGAACGATGACGCCGTTGGTCGAATTAGGCATCGACTTCATTTCCAAAAGACCAACTTGATCAAGACAACCAGCGAATAAATCGACGACGTGCCCATTGTTGGACGCTCTTTTGGCGAGGCCTTCATAGAACTATACACGGGTTGAGTAACCGAGATATTGTGTCCAAAAAAAGAAACGCATATACCTTGGTGGCACGCTTGTAGTGCTTAACACTATCACGCTCGATGTCGTGATGTGAACGGATCGGCTCTTTCAGTTCGTTGCTTACCACTATACCCGGTCCCTCGGTGGCAGGCCCCCCAGCGAACAGTATGATACGAGCACCAGTGTTGGGGTATGTAGTCTGACGAGCAATTATGAGCAAGGAAAGAAGAGAATAGGGAAACTCTAACCTCCAATAGGCCAACAGCGACACTAATAGCCACTCCGGTGCAGCGTAGAGGGCGCTTGTCGTTGGCGACGGGCCACGGGTCACGAGCAAGGGTCTCGAGAATGCCGGTCAACTGAAACTCGCACTGTTGGACGGGGAGGAGGAATCGAGCGGCACCAAAAGCTTGCTGGGGCATCGGCTGTCCAGGACGAGGTGCGGCACGCGTGGTCGTGCTGAGACCGAGCATATCCTGAATTTGCTTGGGGGTGTATTCCTTTCCGCCACGGAAGACGTAGGACTTGCTGCACTCGGCGTATCCGATTTCGTGTACTTGAGCCTAGAGTGATATGAGCACTAAGAAGAGCCATTGAGGTCGATGCGTACCATGGTGCCGTAAGTAATGAGACCGACAAGGGCGTAGGGTGGGAGCAAACTCAGGCTGACGACGATGGCATCCCGCAGGGCCTTGAGATCCTCTTCGTCAAGGCAGGTGTCGACGACGAAGAGGAAGATGGGGGGGACTTGAACCGGGCGGGAGAGGGTGTACTCGATAGTGGTGTATTTTGGCAGTAGTTCAGCGGGGAGGTTGGTGTTCGAGATGTCCTTGTAGTGAGGTGGAAATGCGTTGCGGGAAAGACAAAAGGGACATATCCAGAGCTTTCCGCGGATGTCGATTTGGCTGCGGGGGACTGATCAGCGAAAAGAAGGAAAAGCAAAAGGAAGAAAAACCAGTAGGGATTGAGGATGGCACGGCAGGGAGGCTTGCACGTGACAGGCTCATAGAGGACCGGGGGGAGGTCCTCGCGGTGCTTAAGGGGAGTGTAGAGCGCGGATATGGGCACGACGGTGCGGGTCGCTTCCATGCGCGACGAAGCCCAGACGTTCCATGAGAGGCGAACGCCTGCGGAAAAAGCGAGGTGAGCGAGATGAAACCCATGCGAAACTGGAGATGTTCACCGTCGCGATCCTCGACGTCCTCAAAGTTGAGCATGATGCGGGCTGCGTTGGCGGACGAGTCGACGTGTAAGGGTACAGAAAGCACAATACGACCAAACAAACGAAGGCGTGGCGCTAAAATTGGTGACTACAAGATTTGACTATGACATGGCCCGAAACATCTCCCCTGAATCGCTCCTAGACTTGCCCCAGCTGTCTCCGTGAGTCGCCAAACGCATCTACGCCGTCACTGCTCATCCGCTTATTAGCCCTCTCGATGTGACACCGTCCAACACAACCGTCACACTCCCAACCCCCAGCCTCGTCCACGCCCCACTCGTGAGCTCCCCGACCACATCCGGTCACGTCCCACCCCGTTTTATATTCTATCCCATCAGCTGGGACGGCTCGGAGGCCGACCTCGACATGCAGCCCAAGAAAACCGCGCCGCCTGACGTCACATGCTCGAAGTCACGGCCATACGCTGAGCTTTGTGCAACGGACACCTTCTGGTCGATCGACCGTTGGAGGCGCGACGTCGTCAAGCGCGATGATGACACCGCTGACCTCCTAGATCCCATTCACGAGGTCGATGCACCATTGCTTTCCTTTCCGCACGATCGTTATGCAAGTCTTCGGGGTGCGCACTCTGAAAAGCGCGGCATGGACAGAAATGATGATGAGGACGAGATACAGCTTTGGATACATCCATGATTGCTTTTTTGTTTGATGAGTCTACCGTACGCCACTTAGTGAAAGTACACTTTGATGACTAAGCATTCTCGGAGCGAAAGCAAAGCACAACTGTTAACGTCTTTTCTTCAAGCGTACTCGCTCCTCCAACACGATCTCTATTTGAAGCAATAGGAATTCGGCTGGCATATTTCAGATGGCATTCATGGATGCAGATCAAAACAGTAGTTATTGACCCGTTCAAATACGGCAAACTACAAATTCACCTGCTCAGTCGAGACCGCCCCATATGTAAAGACGGTCTCGTCAGTACTCCGTTCAAACTGGCGCGTGCGTTGTCTAATATCTTCTGTTGAGCATCTGAACGCGGGTGGGATCGTCGTTTCAGCTCCTGGACGTCAATACCGGTCGAAGTCAGCAGCCAATTTTACTGGCGAACCCCTTTTTCGGCCCAAGTTGTTGAATTTACTGTATTGGACGTCAAGCCTGTCGGAACGCATCGTGACCCTTGGGTGCTAGCAGATGCTCAAGTTGCGCTTGCGGGCGCCTTTAAAAGCTCTGGTGGACGTGCAGACGAAGACATGTCGATGGACTATGAATCTAAGTACGGGAACGAGACGCGTCCAATCAAATGAGACGACTACTTAAGCGACCCTTCCTCCCGATCGTATCCCAGACGCGGCTTGTCAGTACCCAACTGGGTGGTAGAGCGTTGTGAGACCTAAAGCGTATCGCTGAAACTACGCACCGTAACTGACATCATCGATACAACTCAACCCGCTAAAATCTTCGCATTCGTTTCCTCCTCTGTCTTTCCTCCCTACTACTCACTCTCTATCCAGAATGATGCGGAGACAGCCCGACGGACGTAAAACGTGTTCATGCTTTTTATGTACATCAACTCGCGGGAGACAAGTGGCCTCGTTCCATTCGACGTTAATGTGGCTCCCTGCGGCACTTTTCGACTTCTCGATCGCTCATTCCTTGACGCTGAACATGATCGCCCGTGCATTGTCTCCATATAAATGCTACCCCCCAAACGCTACGTATGCGTATATGATGCCGAACAACACAATGACGGGACCAACATTGCTACCCGTACATAGTATCCATGACTACCATGTAAGTGATCTACGTGAAGACTCGTAAAAAGGTGCTAGTAATTTCCTTCTCTCGCTCGTCACCGTTCACTAATAAATTCTAGGCTTGAACGAAGAATTTGGTACAATTCCAATAAGGTACTAGTCATGTTCTTCTCTCGTTCCGGTCCTTAACTGATCGAAACGACTTGAATTTTTAAATTTTACATCTTTTCATCATAAACATATGTATGATCTCACCAAATAAATGTGATTATGCATCATCTAGTCCAGGTTCAGGCCATTGAGCCATGGTATGTACAGATGTGTTAGTAACAGGTGGAAACTGCAGTGCCAGGTCTGTACAGATCTGTACAAACACCTTTGCTGATCATGATGGTCAATTTGAGGGTAATTCAAACAATCTTTGACCACAGCTTGAAAATAATGTTCCAGATCACTTTCAGACTTGGACTATATACCGGATCAACAGCCTAATCTGATACCTAATACAAAAAAGGTGAAAATCCACTGAAATCTGCGAGTATAGTTCTAAGAAACCTCGTTATACTTGATGTACCTGCAATATTGTTCATATACCGTGTCGAAATTACAGTAACAAAGCCTGTAACAAGTCGAACGCCCCGCTCACAAGTTGGGCACACCGAAGTTGTATTCCTCGTGACCTGGATTCGTGATGACTAAGCATGGTTGGGTAAGGAACCGCGAGCCGGCAAAACTCCACGTCTTCATCTGTCTTCAGCACAGGACTTTGCTCCGCGTAGCTGCCCTATTCGACGCCAGGTGAATTTTCTCCTCGTCGTCGCGCTCAACTCACTCCAGCACACGACGCGCCCTTGGGGTGCACGACATGTAGGCCTTGGTCCAGTGCACGTTGGTTCTTCGTTAACGCTCTCTTGGCAGGGTGTCTGTTCACGTAGAGTCCTCCGAAATCGCGGGGGCGAGTCTGCACGTCGCCCTACCGTGGTATACACACATTTATGCTTTCCCATTCCTTTCGCTTTATCCATTACTTGCCTATGCATACTACGTAAGGTATGACGACTGGATAAAGAGCGAAGAGTGGACTTTTCTCTTTTGCGTCTCTCTTGGCGCAGGTCATGCTCTCAGTTTCCTCGTAACACGCTGGAACGCGGGCGCCAAGGCTTGGATAACTACACGCCCCGTAAGGTTTTCTCCTGTGTGTATTTATTCCTTTTTTGACTCTGCGTGTCTTTTTCGTCCCAAAGGCCTCGTCGGTTGAAGACGCCGACTGCATTCGTCTCGTTCCTCATCAACATCGTGGCCAAGGTGAAATTGTGCCATTGGTCAAGCGTGTTCCTTCCCAACCCATGTCATATACCTTCAACTATCAACGTGATACATATGTCGTGGCAAAGACATCACCCATCACATTCACCCGTCTTCCATATCCGTGTTCTAGCCGTCCTCCGCTCTCGGATTTTCTTGCACCTCCCGGCCTTGCGACCAAGCAACTAGACCCACTCAAATCCTTGTACGGCAAGAATGAGTTCAACATCCCCATCCCCTCGTTCGCCGAACTTTTTGGTGAACATGCGACAGCCCCATTCTTTGTGTTCCAGATCTTTTGCGTAGCACTCTGGTGTTTGGATGAGTACTGGTATTATAGTATTTTCACTTTATTCATGCTTGTCATGTTCGAGTGTACCGTGGTCTGGCAGGTATGTGATTAGGATTTGCTTTTTCATTTACGCTCATGGGTACTGTACAGCGGCTCAAAACTTTGACCGAATTCAGAACTATGTCGGTTGCACCATATCCCATTCAGTGTCTCCGAGATTCCAAGTGGACGACTTTACAGACAGACGAACTGCTCCCTGGAGACGTGGTTTCTGTTGGTAAGTAATACGCATCGTCAATCATACCTTTAAAAAATCTGACAAGGCTCGTCTAGCGCGTTTACAATCAGAAACCGTCGTTCCTGCCGACATCCTTCTGATCCATGGTACATGCATCGTAAATGAAGCTATGCTGTCCGGTGAATCGACACCACTTCTCAAGGAGTCTATCCAACTCTTGGATTCTTCGGACAACGTTGATGTCGATGGTGCACACAAGAACGAGGTCTTGTTTAGCGGGACAAAAGTACTGCAGGCTAGCCCCACGAGTAAGCGCATTTTGCATCTCTTGTGTCCTTTCTCTTACCCCACTGTTAGGCCAAGGGCAGACCTCGGCAGGAACTCCCGATGGCGGATGTCTTGGCATCGTACTACGCACTGGGTTTGGTACAGCACAAGGACAATTGGTTCGAACCATGATCTTTTCTACTGAGCGTGTTTCTGCAAACAATCTGGAATCCTTCCTATTCATTGGGTTCTTGCTCATATTCGCTATCGCCGCGAGCTGGTATGTTTGGGTGAAAGGTATTTGTAATACGCTTCGTGATCGGCATCGATGCTCACATTTTTGGCCGACTAGGTATTGAGAGAGACCTCAAGAAGTCCAAGCTGCTGCTCGACTGTGTTCTTATCATTACTAGCGTCGTCCCACCTGAGTTACCAATGGAACTTTCGCTTGCAGTCAATGCTTCGCTTGTGGCTCTTTCCAAGTTCTGTATGTGAATATTTTCCAAAGCGTGCTATGCTAACCAAGTCGATAGCCATATATTGCACGGAACCGTTCCGCATTCCATTTGCTGGAAGGGTCGATGTATGTTGCTTCGACAAGACAGGTACAATTACTGCCGAGAATCTTGTTCTCGAGGGTGTGGCAGGCATCGAGTAAGGTTCTTTTCATGTATTTTAATGTATTTTACTGACGCAGTTTGGCAGTGACAGTGACAGGCTGAAACTTGTTGATGTGAAAGAATCCGACACGCGGACCATGTACTGTCTCGCCGCGGCGCACGCATTGGTTCGCTTAGATGATGGCATCATCGTCGGCGACCCCATGGAGAAAACGACCCTTGAAGCGCTCCAGTGGCAGCTTTCACAAGGTTTGTCTTTTAAGCGCCGTTTCGTGCGTAGATTCAGTTTGAAATTGCGATGTACAGGTGATTCGGTCGGACCTGCCTCGGGTAAGAGTTCCAATGGATCTCGGATCTACATTCGTCGTCGTTTCCAATTCTCTTCCGCCCTTAAACGCATGTCCACCGTGTCTACCCTTTCTTCTGGAAAAGTTTTTGTGGCTGTCAAGGGTGCTCCTGAGACGATTAAGCGCATGCTTGGATATGTTCCCGAATGGTATGATGAGACGTACAAGTGGTATACGAGACGGGGAAGCCGTGTTCTTGCCCTTGGTACGAAAGAGATGGACTCGATGTCCATCGACAAGGTATGATTCCAATCTTGGTGTGGTTGTCGTTAGATCTAAACGTGTTTCGTTAGATTAACAAGCTGCACAGAGAGGAAGTCGAAAGTAGTTTGACGTTTGCCGGATTTCTCGTTTTCCATTGCCCGTTGAAGGCAGATGCTGTAGAGACCCTCAAAATGCTGGCCGACTCGTCGCACCGTGTATGTGTTGTCTAATTCTATTGCAGGTATCGCTCTTAACTTTAGTATAGTGCGTCATGATCACAGGAGACAACCCCTTGACAGCCGTGCACGTCGCACGTGATGTCGAGATCGTTGATCGAGTCGCACTCATCTTGGATTTGAAGGAGAATGCTACTCACGAGGCTGGTACGTGAGCTTATTGCCATATACAAACTTGCGTTTCTCATCGCTGTACTCCATTCAAGACCTTTGCTGGCGCACCGTGGACGAGACCAAGATCATCCCAGTAGACCCTTCCAAACCGATCGACAAATCGCTCTTCGATGACTATGACATTTGCATTACGGGTGCTGCCATGAAGCAATTCGAGCACTCGCCTAGTTGGTATGATCTCGTGCAAAATACCTGGGTCTATGCCCGAGTTTCTCCTTTGCAGAAAGAGTTCATTCTCACCAGCCTGAAAACGCTGGGGTACGTCACGCTGATGGCTGGTGATGGTACGAACGACGTCGGTGCGCTCAAACAAGCCCATATTGGTGTTGCTCTCTTGGACGGCTCTCCGGAGGACCTGCAGAAAATTGCCGAGCATCAGAAGCTGGAACGGATTAAAAAGGTGTACGAGAGTCAGCTCAAGATTTCCGCGCGTTTTGGTCAGCCACCTCCGCCCGTACCGCCGGTCATTGCGCACTTGTACCCGGACGTCGTCGAAGCGCAGAAAAGGGCAGCGGCCAATTTGCAGGTTGCGAGACAGAGGAACCCGATGGAGAAGGTTGGTGGTCATGCACCTTTTTTTTTTTTTTTGTAGATCGTTCTGATCGGTTTGGCTTAGTTTGACTTGGCTTCCATTACGGATGCGTTGTCCAATATGGAGGGGGACGAAGACGTTCCACAGATTAAGCTTGGAGACGCATCGTGTGCTGCTCCGTTCACTTCCAAGCTCTCACACGTTGCTGCCAGTGAGTTTCCTCTCGACGCTAATGTGTATTTTCTCGATTTATCTGTCATGCAGTCACGCACATCATTAGGCAAGGTCGCTGTACGCTGGTGGCGACCATCCAGATGTACAAGATCCTTGCGCTCAATTGTCTTATTACGGCGTATAGTTTGAGCGTACAGTATCTGGACGGCATCAAGTTTGGTGATTACCAAGTGACGGTCAGCGGAATGTTGATGTCGGTCTGCTTCTTGTGTATTTCGCGCGCACAGGTGCGTATATGCGCCCTTTTTTTTCCTTTCTAGAATCTTCTGACATGGTTAAAAAGCCCGTGGAGAAGCTTTCTCGCGAACGACCTCTGGGCAACATATTCAACCTCTACGTGTTATTATCTGTCTTGATCCAGTTTGCGTTGCACATCGTGTCCCTCGTCTACATCACGAACCTGGCCCACTTTTATGAACCGTAAGTCCCTGTGCGTGACGAGTTTTTTTATTTTAAAACCCGTCCCTGCAGACCGGGCGTAATCGACCTCGATGGCAAATTCGAGCCGAGCCTGTTGAACACGGCCATCTACCTCTTGGGTCTCTCGCAACAAGTCTCTACGTTTGCGATCAATTTCCAAGGCCGTCCTTTCCGTGAAGGCATTCGCGAAAACTCGAAGCTGTTCTGGGGACTCGTCGGAGCGAGCACGGTCGCGTTTTCCGGTGCGACGGATTTCTTTCCCGAAATGAACCGGTGGCTTCAGATCGTCGAAATGGACACGGCGGTGGGTTCCTTTTTTTAAATCGTCGGACGCGGTCTCACTGTGAGACTCTGGACAGTTCAAGGTGAAGTTGACGAGCGTGATGGTGGCTGATTTCGCGGGATGTTGGGTGATCGAAAAAGTGTGCAAGTACGTGTTTGCCGAGCTGGAGCCGAAGCCGTTGATTACGCGGGGACGGGAGCGACGGGAGGCGAGACGGAGGGAGGAGGCGAGGGTGGCTGCGTTGGCAGCCGAGGAAAAAAAGGTGCAATGAAGGTACATTTAATTAGAAGGAGGTTTGGAGATAATGAGAATTAGAGGGTTGGCATAATGCATGTAGAAGCCTCGTTTCGTACGCCCGTTAGCCGACACGCGACGTATCTTCATGCATGGCACGCGCAAACGGTATTATGTTGTCTTACCTCCCAGTCGCTGAGCCCCGCGCCAAGAATGGTTAGTGCGGAGATCAGTACTTGGTTGCAGTGCGGGACAGCCACACGATCACCATCTCTTAGGTGGGGCACTGCTACTTTGGTTTGCCCTTCTCGAGGCGCCCCGCTCTTTCCACAAGAGCTGCACGCAAGAGAGCGACCTGCGGTAGGTTGTTTTGCAAAGGAACGTTGACCACAAGCGCAACCACGATCGTCGTTCTGACGACCATCCAGACGGCTGTGGCGGTTACCTGACGGAGCAGGGGTTCTCTCTCCGTTCCGCGTTCCCCCCTGATTCACCACTGCCATCGACCAGACGGGAAACCACAGGCGTAAAGGTCTCGAGAAACGGAGATGTCCCGAATGATACAAAGAGCCTGGTGATGCGGGTAACCCGTCATCAGCGTCGTCATGTCATTAAGCCGAGCCCATCGGCCAACGGTTGTCTTCCTTGGAAGCGCTTGCCAAGTTAGACTCGAACATCAGGGCGTGTACCTAGATTACTGTGCGGAACGGTATTTGTACAAACAAGGCGAATCAAGATAGTCCGTGCCAGTGGTACAGCACCGAACCCTGCTGATCATCAAGGGCGGAGAGATGAAAGAGGAACGGTACTGACCGAGGCGTTATCCTTGTGGACTATTTTCCGGTTGACGAGAGCGATCAGGCATTTGTTCACTCGAGCTTGGTTGAGGTCGGGTGGGGTGATGAGCTCGATGACTGCAGACAGATGAACAGGACAGAGGAGGGGGCTCTCGGATACATACGTTTTACGCCCCGGCCATCGGTGTCCATCATGGATTCGATGACCATTTCCATGTGTCGCCGCAGACCCTGCTGATGGTGAGGACATCTGGCCTTTGAGAGTGGTGTGGGCACGTACGGGGTCGCTCCCGCGAAACTCGAGTGGGAGAGACATGATGATTTTCTCGATAGCCATCTAGAGTACAAAATTAGATTATACGTGGGGGGCGTGAAGAGAAGCACGGGCCATTCGTTCTTTCTTTTCCTTGGCGGACAATTTTGGTTTTCCCTTTTTTTTTAGAATGGGTTTTGGTAGGGCTGATTTTGCGGACGCGGGTGCGGCGGGGGAATATGAGTCATGGACAGAGGTCTCGGTGAGAGTGGTCCTGTCCACGTCGGTGATGGCAGACGTGTCAGGCACAGGAGATGGTGGCTGGACGAGCTTTGCTGCATCTTCCTCTGTGGAACTGGATCAGTGCACAGCCGATAACGTGCACGGAACTGGTACCGGCGCGTTTGTTTGCAAAGTGAAACGAGACGTCGGTGGGTGCCTGTGGGTGTATGGACGAGGTTGAGCGGTGGGAGGGGATGGACGTACCTGGGGCCAGTCTGTGGTGAGGGCGTTCATGTCGATCGCATAGAGCCAGCTGGCGAAGCTCTCGTTGAAAGAGCGGATTGAGGCGCTGAGATGGCGGAGTGCGTCTACGTTTGCATGGAGTGCGTCTGCCTCGTCGAGGAGCTCTGATACGGCGGGCTCGATGAAGCCGAGAGTGTCGCCGGAGATAGCGAAGAGGGAGCCCTGTGAGACACGGCGGAGGGGCGTACGGCGGGGCGTGGTCATGTGGCGAGAGGAGCGGTGCGTGGGTGTCAAAACGCGTCGGCAAATTTAACTCGGCCACTGTCCGATACAGTGAATGATGTCTTTTCTCTGACCGTTACCAACCCCGGCATCGATGGTCTTCAAGAGCTCCAGCGTGCTCGCCTGTCTGCTCCCCGCCCGTCTCGGCTTCGCACAACAACCGACGAGGCAAAGCGAAGATCCTTCAAGGCAGCCCACTCGCCCGAATACAGCCCAATCCGATTCGCACCCCGCACCAGCCGTGTCCGATGGTGGTATAGGCGAATCGCCCAACCCAGCTCTCGTTCGCCAAAAGCGTTCTAGCTTCACTACTTTCTTTGCCTTTAGTTCGAAAAGAAAGTCCACACACGGCGCCCCCATCATTCACCTGCCACGTCTACAGCAAGACCTGCTCTCCCCCCACCCCGTCCCAGGTCGATGGCTCGCGGACCCCAGCCAGACAGAGGTCCATGTCATCAACTCCACCTCCGTTCCCTCGCCCCTCCAAGGTGCCGACGACGAAGAGTATTATTATGCCTACTATACCTCTGCCTTCCCTGCCCCTTCTCCCCACGTCTCGCCCTCCAAACAGCCCTCGTCGCGACAGGACTCTTCTCCGGTCGAGTTACACCCTTACTCTTATTCCACCCCTCGCGCTCCTTCCCTGCGCCACGCCTCCTCCCAGCCCTTCCAGCATCGTCCCCAGGGCTCCCGCTCCGAGATTAACACCGGCCCTCTACCCGAGCCGTCCCAGTCCAAGAACTGGCCCCAACCCCATCTGAAAGCGTCTGTCTCCACTCCCAACTTGGCCTCCGGAACAGCGCCACTCCGCATTCGTTCCGTTATTAAAAAGAAACCTCCTCCGAGGTCAAAGCCTCACGACCGTTGGTTATCCGCCGAATCCTGGTGGGATGCCTTGCTCTCGCCCTCTCCCCGTTTCAAGGTCAAGCAGTCTCCTCGTCCACATACCGCTGCCGGCAGGATCGATCACCGTTCTATCCACAAACAACCTCAAACCGAGCCGAATACGATCATGCGAGCCCCTTCGTTGCCTGCACGACCTCGTGCCGTATCTGCCACTTCTAACGTCAAGCCCACGTTTCGCGTGCTGACAAGATCACGATCTGCCGCAGATCTCCTTCGCAGACCGTCCACGTCAGGAACCACTCGGACCGGCTTCGAACCGGCACTGGAAACACTCGTAGACGACCCAGCGTCAACGTCAACGTCCGATCGGGCCCCGGCCAGCGTTGTCGACCATCCTGTCCCGGATCCGTCGCTTTCACTAGAACAGTGCGTTCTCTTTCTTACGTCACCTTACTCTCAATTCATCCCGTGATCTAGGGTGATTGACGAGAGAGAAGCGTTCGAACAACAACGGGCCAAGTGGAAACAGCAAGCTTCTAAATCCCTTGGCAACAGACGCACGCGTTCAGTATCGCGTGCACGCTCAAAGTCTTTTAATGAAAGACACGTTCATGTCCACTACAGTTCGGAAGGTACTAAGTCCCATTCGAATTTCGAATTTCTTGCTACCCGCACACTGTTGGGAAGCCAGAGCACCATGCCGGTCGTGCACATCACCAAACCAAGCCTGTCTTCGTCCCATTCCAAGGCATATTCTCACTCGCATTCTTATTCAGCGCATACTCATACTCATGCCTCCTCTCATGCATACTCTCATTCCCATTCTCATTCTCTAGCCACCTCTAATTCTTCCAAGTCTTCTCGCCACCCACCGCGTGGCCATTCTCGGAACGAATCATGGAGTAAATCGGCGCTCTTGAAAGCAGGTGCTCTCTGTGGAATTAATCAAGACGAGTCCAGCGAAGGCTCTGCGGACGAAAAATTGCCATCGTCTTCACGAACGGACGCGGTCCGCTCAAGCGATGCCACCACCTCCCAGGCGACGACAAACGCCTCTCCAGCCTCGAGTGTTCCCAGCGGTGAAGTTGGCATTGCAATCACGTCCCCGCCTTCCGAGGGCTGCAACAAACCGAGTCATTCTGGAACTCAACATCAGGAAGATCAGGAGAACCGTTGCTCATCGCAAAAGTCCTCTGACTACGCGGGTCCACACCCGTCTGCGGTTGATTCCGTCTTGCCTCAGCTTGGTGTCTCTAGCAAAATAAGTCTGAGACATCGGCTGCCTCCGCGCCCTGCCATCCATCCGCCCATAACTCCAATCGCTCATCCATACCGGTCTGCCTCGGCGCAGCCTGATCGAGTAGCGCAGGACGGCGAAGGTGCCGCCCTGAAGGCGACGGATCCTGTGGAAAAGAGTCCAGATCGGTTTTATCCGCATGTGTCGCTCACTAATGCAGATTTCGAGAGCTATGGTGTTGGAGAGGCTCTTGTGTATGCCTCTGCCCCGCGGCCAGAGGTGGTCCGGCAAGTCGAGCGAGTGATCGAGGAGAGCAGGACATTGTCGCGTGCCACCGAACTGCCGCCAACCGAGAGACGGTCTACGCCGACTATCGTTCTGCTCCCGGAGGACACGGATGCGTCTTCCATGGCGACCAACAACCCTCCGTCTCTGACCAATTCGACTATTCAAATGGTCATGTCCGCGTTCGACAACCCCGACGATTTCGACGAATTCCACGACCTCTTTTACAAACCTATTCCCCAGCCGAGTGTGATTATAAGCCAGGTACCGACTGACATACACAGCTCTGCATCTAGCAGCCCGCTCACTCACCTCGTTCGTAAACTGAGCGAGGAGGTGCAAGGTCGGCGAGCAGCCTCGCGGACACCTTCCGATCAGCTCCAGAGGACCGAAAGCGAGGACCATCGCTCGAATTACAGTGGGACCAAGTTTGTGTTCATGGATGTCGCCCGGTCGTCATCGTCTCCTCCCCCTGTGGAATCGTCCTCGCAAACACATTTGCCCATTCAAAAGGACAATGACCTCCCGACGCAGCCGATCATGATCATCCCGGAGGACGTCAATTCGTCCTATACGGCATCCGTTCTGGAGAGTCCGTTGGACCAAGAAAACGACACCTTTGGTGAGAATGCATATGACGGATTGGATTTTTTTTTTTTTTGACGTGGGCGACAGGCTATCCCATCAAACATGGCGAGCTCGAAGCCGTCACGGCTCCCACGCCTGTCCAATCTCCCATCCGTGTATCGACCCATCTGTCGATCGAGCACGGCGACAGCGACAACGACCCTGGTCTTCTCAGTCCTCTGACGGCACGATCTTGGCTGTCCTCGGCAGATGCCGCTCGATCGAGCTATTTGACGACGTCGGACCTGTCACACATGTCGCGGCTGTCTGATTTCCCGCTTCCGCCTGGTATGCACCCGAGCGGACAGCCTGGAAACACGTCGATTCTGCGGGCGGGTCGTGAAGCGATGCCGCCCGCGCCTGAGATGGAGGATCAACAGGAGGGCGAGGAAGATGCAGAAGAAGAAGAGGAGGAGGAGGAGGAAGAAGAGGCTGGGAATACGGACGAGGACACGTCTGAGGACATGGAGGAAGCGTTGAGAGAGTTGCGGATGCCGCCGCGCGTGACGAGTTACGAGAGTCATCGGACGACGTTTGGTGGGAGCGACGTGGATGTCGTGCAATTGCATCGACCGAGTTCGTGAGGTGGTGCCCCCCCCCCTTTTTTTTTTTTTTTAAATTTCGCCCTCTTGGTTTTTGGGAGGTGCTCTTTTTCGCGCATGGGACCCACGTCTTTTATTTTTTCCTTCCTTTTTTTGGTTTTAGTGGGATACTCGGCGAAAAATAGGAGCAATTAATCTTCCTTTAGCATGTTCTTTACTTGCCTATTCTGCGACACCTCTCCACGCCTGCCACGCCCATCACGACGCCTGCCCCCCCGCCCGTACTCCGCCATTGTTGGTTTGATTCGTCGTCTATCTTTCGCCTTCTGTCTATTCTTTTCTCTCTCGTACCGTCTCGTCAACTATTGACTGTATCTCTTACTGGTCACCATGGTCCATACATCTACCCTGTAGTCTCGAACGCGAACATATATAATGTGTTTTCTTTCTTTTTTTTTTCTTTTGCATTTTTGTTCGTCGGCATACTTTTTTTTTCTTCCGGTGCTCTTCGTGTATAGACAAAAGTCTTTACGTGGTCGATGGACGCTCGACATCCGTGTATCCATTTTACATGTTCATATAGAGCGCACGGCGCCTGGGTCATTTTCGCAAACACGGACAAAAGTACGTGCTTGTCCGACGAATCTACGTCGGCCCACCGATTTTTTTTTTCTCGATCGCCCGTTTTCTGCGCGCAGTAAACCAGACCGCACGCGTTCTCGCCCCCTGGTAAGACAGCGTCCTGCGCCGTCCACCTAACCCGACTGCACCGTCCCACCTCCGTCGACCGACCCGTTGGCGTGCAGTTTTCCGAGGTCGAACAGCGGCGGGTACGCCTCGAGCGATTTCTGTCTCCGACGCTGAAAGTCGACGTACGCCTGGGACTGGTTCGTGCGTGAGAGAAGCTGGATCGACGCGCCGCTGGCGTCGGCGTTGGCTTGCGACGACACGTTTCCAAAGTTGAACCTAGTGACACGCAAAGTGAAAAAAGAGCGACCGAGAAGAGAGAGAGACGTGGGGGGCTTACACAGAGTAGACGTTGCGCATGAAAATGTCGCCGAGCAGAAAATCGACGTCGTGTCCGAATCCGGGGAGCGCGTGTTGGAACGCGTTGACGCAGACGGTGTACGGCTTGTTTTGAATCGTGACGCGCGTCGGGGAACTCAGTTCCATCGGATCGATCGGGTACGCAACGTTGCTGGTCGCTCGTCAGGATAAAAAAGAAAGAAAAAAAAAACAGAAAGAAAAAACAGAAAGACGACATGGACGGACGCACGTAAACGTAAACGACACGTTGACCTGTCCGAGACAGGGCACGTACCACGCGTCGTGGTTCTCCATCTTGACGTGCACCGACCCGTTGAGCTGGCTATATATAGCGTCGACGGCGCCGCCCGGGATATACGCCAGACTCGTCCCACTGTCGATGAGCGCGATCGCTTTTCCTTTGGCCGTTCCTTGCACGCCCGATTTGAGCGTACACGCTTTCCCATTGACCGTCATGGCGTCCATCGCGATCGTCCACCTCGACGCCGAGGGGGGCGTCACGGGATTCCTGGGCGTACCGTTCACATTGTCGTACAGCGGATCGTACTCGCCGATCGAGATGTACCCGCCCGCGGTGTCCTCGCCGCTCTCGGTCCGTTCGAGCGCCAGGCCGACGAACCTCGGCAACGACGGGTGCTGTACAAACATGTTTGCCATGAGCGATCGTGTGGATGAGTTTTTGGCCGTGCGTTGGAGCGCGCTGAGACCGTTGAGACCGATCCCGATGAGACCTTGACCGTCGGTGTCGGTCGTGTTGGACACGTTGAGGAACGCTTGGTTGTCGACGTGGTAGCCGCCGAAGCAGACGGGGGCGTAGGCGATGTTGCCGTAAGCAGAGCCGATGCCGAAGGTGAGGTTGACGGTCGTGCCGGACGTGCTGTTGACGGCGAGTTTTTTGGCGCCTGTGACGTAGAGGTCGCTCGAGCCTGTGTCGACCTGGAGGTTAAAGTCTGGACAGGAGGGTGAGTCGGGCGCGGGTGTAGGTGTATGGGGATGGATTTACCGTGGCCGCCAACGTTGACTTTTCCCATGTACTGCCGGAGAAGAAGTTTGGGGTATGAATCGGATCGGTTTGGAGGACGTACCTGCATGTTGAAATCGTTTTGCAGCGTGTGGTTGTCGGACTTGTCGGCGGCATTGGGTGTCTGTATCGCGCTGAAGGAGAAGCCTTTGAAGGTCGTGTTCGGTCGGACGGGGTCGCTGGTGAGAGCCAATGTGTTGCTTGCCAGAAGCACGCTGGAGAAGACAAGAGGCGAAAACATAGGTGGGGGTTAGTAGAGACACGGCACGGTTGGAAGTGGGGTTTTTATACCTTGGAAGTCTACATGGGTGTGTTCGAAATGCGACTGTGACGGTGGATTTGGATTGGGACGAATTGACCAAAGTGAGGGGACCTGTTAGGTTTAGTTAGCGTACAAACGTAGCTTACATATAATTCACACTCTCCATATCCACTCGTTTACCTACTTGTAGCTTACCTACCACTCTCGTACAGGACCGTTGTTGTCCTGCATGGAAGTCGAACCTACCCTTTCTACCCGCGAGTCTAGCATCAATACTCGAGCTCAAATGCGTGGCCGGGCGCAGCACTAGTGGCCATGGCTCGGTTTAGGCGGAGATCGAACGAACTTGAACTCTAACCCTCGCTCCTGCCCCCATGCCCAAGTCCGTCCAATCCAAGAGTCGGACTTCTTTAAAACAGAGCCCTCTCGCCTCGTCGTCTGCCCTCCCTGATGATTCTCTCCCCAGCAGGCAAGTTAACACTCCTCTCATCCGCTGGGATAAAGAGTCTGCTGTCAGGACAACCCGTTTGATCACATGGCTCAAGGAGAATGATGCTGCATGACTAAAGCTCTTCTCCAACTCCACTCAGGATGTGAAGGCTGCCAATCGTCAAAAGGAAGTTGCGGGCCACTCAAAAAGGCACTATTTGATGGAGGTAGTGAAGGCTATCTTTGCCAACGATGAAGATTCAGATGTGTGTCACTTGTCGCAATCATGCCCAGATCTGTTTGTCATGAAGGTTGAGTGGTGCCTCAAAGAGTGAGTTGTTTTCACTTCTAGTGCAGATAATTAAAAAAATAGAAAGTCTTTGAAAGTCATACAAAACCGCAAACCAGGAGCTTGGTCAAACTGGTGCTGGAAGGACATACAAAGACCTGAAGGGGGATTCAACAAAGGTTAATTTGATTGGTATGTTGGGGGTTTTTTTTTTTGCAGTGCTCATTTGCTTCTGACAATGTATAGATGCTATCGTCACTTCCTTTCCGTGGTGGCCTGATCTCCATGGATTCTGGCAGACCAATCCTGGATTCAACATAACTGTCTCCACTGCAGATGCAGGTCAAGACTTAGAGGGAAATGCACTTACCCTTTTCAAGGTTGGAAATGTCAGTAGTGGCCCAAGTTCTGCTAATGACACAGAGGAGTACTCATCTGGCCACTATCGTGGCCAGATCTTTGACGAGTCGCTATCTGATTCACCCAGTGGTATCTCACCACCAGCTTCATCATTCGAGCCATCTTGTGGCATGGATCACGACCTTGCTCACCTCGACTTCAACTTCGACAAGATGTTCAACATGTTTTTTTTCAACTCTGATCTCCCTTCGGCTCGCTCTCCTTCAGCCGCTCGCTCTCAAGACCTCCCTTCTGATTCCTCATCCTCGTCTTTCAATCCTTCGCTCTTGGCTTCCAACACCAGTCCTCATCCACTTACCTTGCTGTCATTCAGTCCTCCTCGCCAATCACCTTCACCATGCTCGGATCCAGCTCCCTCATCGTTCAGTCCTCCCCACCAATCACCTGCACCATTTTCGTTTTGCGGTGGCGCCAAGTGTATCGTTCCGCCATCTCATGTCCACACGTCGGCTAAAGGAAAAGCCAGAGCAGTTGAGGTGGAGTCTGATGATGAAATGGATGTGCAGTCAAGCGTGTCAGTTCCAAGTGTTTTGAAACACTTTTGGTTGGAGTTATCCTCCAGTACCCGACGTGTTTTTTCTACGCCGCCTACTTCTATCGGGGAACTGTCTGGCAGTGGCCGCAGTGCGTGCCATGGAAAAGTGCCCGCATCGGGTGTTGTGTCATCTGCCAGTGATGTGGCACAAGAATTTAATCAAACTGCAAGCGATTGGATTCAAAAATCCCTCGACTTGTCACGTGCCAAGGCAGGACATCGTGAGGTGCACTATCACGACAAAATAGCCGAGCGGCAACACTTAGAAATGATGGCGTGACTCAGTGTGGAGCAGACATAACGCAATCAAGATTTTCAACTATGAATAAGGGAGTTGAAGCTAAAGGAGTTGGAATTTCAGCTGGAGTTGGCAAAGTATAGTAAGGTAATGCCACAATTGGAGGAACCATGAACCATGGACTATGTATTTTGTTTCTGATCATGTATGTCACTTTTATTTTATGTTCTGTATTTCTTTTGTGTTACATGTTCTTTTTTTTTTTTTATATTCTGTGTTTCTGTTCTGTTACATGTTACTATTGTTTGTAAATCTCCTTTATTGTTTTCTTCTCCTCTTTACATCTCTTCTCTGTCTTTGCATCTCTAGT
>JBBPMJ010000185.1:0-55173 GCA_038090255.1 Austroboletus niveus
TGGGTAGTGCAGCAGGAGATATGGACAATGGGAGACAAGTGGGGCAGTTGGAGATTCGTTGGGCAAGGGGAACGGATATAGTAGTGGGGACAAGGGGTTCAGGGTGGGTCCAGCTAAAGCCGGGCCATGCAGAAGGAATGCCTTCCGCATTGTTGCAAAGACATTGGATCAGGGAAGGGGGAGGTACAGAGATAGGTGTGTTGTTGAGTTCGAGGGGGTTGTTGGCAGGAGTGGTAGTGGACCAGCCAGCTTTGACGATGTTGGAGGGAACATCACTGGGCGCGGGAGAGGGTGCAGAGAGGGTGATGGACATGATTGTGAGGGGTTTTGAGTTGTTGATGATTGAGAAGATCGAATGACAACGTTTATAGTTGTTGAGGAGGGAACCGGAGTTCCATAGGTTCCATTTGGGTTCCCAGGAATCTTCTTCTGTGGTGTATCCTTTCCATCGGATCAGGAAGGAACAGGAAGCTGGCAGTCTGCGATGGCAGATGATTTTCTCGATTTCATATTTCTCATGTCCATCGATGAGGTCAGGTGGTGGGGAAGGGTAGTTTGGCCCATGAATGGGGTTTTCGCAATAGAGCAATAGGAGGGACACATGGAACACTGGGTGGATTTTCCACAATTGTGGGAGGCACAGTTCGTAGATGATGGGAGATAGCACCTTGATGATGGTAAAAGGTCCTTCACGTTTCGGGGTGAACTTTGGGTTGACGACAGAGCATTTGAGGTTTCTGGCCTCGAGCCAGACTTTGGATCCCTTGGTGAAAGGGAAGAAAGAGCGGTGGTTTCAGGACACCATGACTTGGCGAGTGAGTTCGTGGGCAGCGAGGGCTTCATTGCGGGTAGCAACCAGGGATTTGAGGTGATCTTCAATGGCAGGGATGTGGGAGTCAGTGATAACCAAGGGAAGGGCACGAGGTTCATATCCCATCATGAGATAGAATGGGGTCTGTCCAGTGACAGAGTGGGGGCAGTGGTTGTGGGCAAACTCGGCATGGGGAATGAGTTCAGACCACATGGTAGGGTTGCTTCCACAGAAGATGCGGAGGTAGGTTTTGACTTCCTGGTTGATCCATTCAGTTTCTCCATCAGTCTGGGGGTGGTACGCGGTGAAGAGAGCGAGGGAGTAATTGAGAGCTTTTCCCAATGCTTTGGCAAAGGCAGAGGCAAACTGAGGGCCTCAATCGGAGATGATTTTGTCGTAAAGACCAAATTGGAGAAAGACTTTGTGAAAAAAGAGGGCTGCAACCCCTTCAGCGGTGATGGTTTTCTTAGTAGGGCAGAGAATTATGTACCCCCTTAGTAAGGCCATGGTTGACCATGACCAAGAGAGTATCAAACCCCGAGGAGTCAGATAGGTCGGTGATCAGATTGCATGAGATCTGCTGGAAGGGGTGGGTACAGGTGGAGCAGATGGGGGTGAGTGGAGGGACAGTGGGATGGGTGTTGGCCTTGTGTTGTTGACATGAGGCACAGCCTTCGACGTACTTGCATACGTATTGAGTGAGGCCTGGCCATCAAAACTCAGCAGCAACGAGCTGGCAAGTCTTGAGATAACCAGGGTGACCAGCAGTCTCGTGGTCGTGGCAGTGCTGGAGGATGGAGCGCCAGAGAGATTCATTGGGGGAAATATAAACACATCCTTGGAAGGTAAGGATGCTGTCTTTGTATTGCCAGTTGGACAGGTGAGACCAAAAGGCTGGGGGGATAGTTCCATCAAGGGATTGAAGGGCCTTGAGAATGAAGGGATCCATCTGGGAATGAGACAAGATGTGCTCCTGGAGCATGGCGTCAACAACGTTGACAAACAAGGATGGGGGAAGGAGGGTAACTCCTTCATTGTCAGTGTCATCTGAGGGGATGAGATCTAGGCAGCGGGAGAGGGCATCGGGACTGGCAAGGAGTTTACAGGTAACATGGATCATGGTTAGATCAAAATCTGCAAGGTCAAGGAGCCAATGGGCTTGTCGGCGGTTGAGGTTTTGTGCTGACCGAAAGTAGGTTAGGTTCTTGTGGTCCATAATGACTTAGACCGGGTGGGGGTTGCCATGGAGATAATGGCGCCAGGATTTCAGGGCTCGCATGATAGTGAGAAGTTCCCGATCATAGATGTCGTACTTTTGTTCTGCTAATGAGAATGACTGGGAGAGATAGGAACAAGGATGCCAATCCCTGTTGGTATCTGTCTAGAGGAGGATAGCGCCAGAGGTGAACTTGGAGGTGTCCATTGCAATAGCAAAGGAAGTGGAGAGGTTGGGAAGTTGGAGGACTGGGCGAGCGAGGAATAGTTCTTTGAGGCATTCAAAGGACTTCTGATATTTGAGGGACCAGGCTCAGGGACTGGTTTTCTTGGTGAGATCGATGAGGGGGCAGGCAACTGAGGAGTAATCAGGAATGAATCACTGATAGAAGTTGGCGAAGCCAAGGAAGGAGCGGACATCACGAAGTTTTTCTGGGGTGGGCCAGGACATGATCCCATCAAGCTTGACAGGGTCCATGGCGAGTTGACCGGGTTTAATGATCATTCTGAGGTATTCAACTTCTTTAGCAGTGAAGTTGCATTTCTCAAGTTTGAGGTGAAGGTCAAGTTTCTTTATATGCTGGAGGACATGCTTGGTTCATTCAGCGTGGGTTTTCTTGTCAGGAGAGAAGATGAGGAGGTCGTCCATGTAGATGACAAGCCATCCTTCGGTGATCATATCACAGAAGGAGTCATTCATGAGTCATTGGAAGGTGGCAGGGAAATTGGTAAGACCGAAGAACATTATGGTCAGTTTGAAGAGTCCTTTATGGGTAATAAAGGCAACCTTCCATTCATGTCCATTTTTGATTCAGATGTTGTTGTAGCCCCATCAGACATCGAACTTTGTAAAGACCTTGGCATCACGGAGTTTATTGACAAGGTCAGAGACTAAAGGGAGGGGGTAGGCATCCTGAATGGTATGCTCATTGAGGTACCTGTAGTCTTGACATGGATGGAGTCTGCCATCCTTCTTTTTGATGAAGAAGAATGGAGATTTTCATTGAGGAAGGTTTCCATGACCTTGCACTTGTCTGGGAAGAGGGGGTAAATCTTTCCAACTTTGGGTGTGAAAGATTCATCGAGGTTGATCTCATGATCATAGGGGCATGAGGGGGGTACATGGTCCATGGCTTCTTTCGAGAAGATGGAGGCAAAGTCGGAGTATTCTGGGGGGAGGGTGACCTTGGGTTTGGCTTTTTCGGCAGCCATGGCCAACTTGGTAGAGTTTGTGAGCTTGGCGATGAGAGGATCACCTTTTGGGATGAAGTGGTATCCGCATCAGATGATGTGGTTAACGGTGTAGTTGTCACGAGCACAGCAGAGGTATTGTGGTTCCATCTTGTAGTCAAGGTATTCATAGAGGTGTCTGCTGTAGACAGAGTCTACTTAGACGTGGCAAGGGGGTTGAGGGGAGGGCTTGAACTGTTGGAAACGAGTTTTGTATTGGTTCAAGTCGACTTTGTGGAGTGTATAGAGCTCCTTGGATTGATCAGTGGACTTGTTAATGGATAGAGTCTGACCGAACCAGTCGATGGTGGGGTTGACAGCTTTCAACCATGGGAGACCGAGGATGAGGTTTTGTTGACCGCAATCCATGATGTAGAATAGGACTTTATAAGCAAGTCCTTCAATGTGAACAAAGAGTTCGGTGGTGAAACGAACTCCTCCTTTATCCATGGGTTCCTGGTTGAGATTGGTGACGTTGAGGGGTGAGGGGAGTTGGGTGGTGGGGAGTTTGTTTTTGTGGACAAAGCCCCAGTCAATGGAAGAGATGTCGGCACCGCTATCAATGAGGGTGTGGGTGTTGACAGTTTTCAATGTGTGCGAGAGTACAATGATTTGAACAGGAACTTGCATTGAACCAGGCAGCATAGGTATAGTTACATGTTGTATTCTAGAAGAGTCCCATGTCAGTTGAGATCTCCATTCTAAAAATCCTTCTTGGGGGGAAGGGTGAATTGGATGCGATGGACTGTAAGGTCATCGTCATCATTGTTGTCGCAGGTTTGAAGTTTGGGGAGGTCATCGTTGATCTGTTCAACTTGTTTGACTGAAGTCTTATGAGGTTCCTTGGGGTATTTTCCACAAGCATTGGCGCAGTGGCCTTTCTGTCTGCAGTGTAAGCAACATCCTTCTTTGAAGCATTGCTCCCGCTCCTTGGGAGTTAGCTTAGGGGGTCTGGGGACATTGACCACATTGACATTCATGGCATCGGGATCGCAGGTTTTCTGGAAATGGGAGGAGGTGGAGGGGGTCTGGTAAGACCAGTATGCAGGGGCAGAGTGGGTGCGGTGTTGGTTAACAATGGTCTGAGCACGATCGTTCTGGACTTGGAAATGGATGGCCTTTGAGTACCATTCGTCAACCTTAGTGGGGACTGTGTCCATGGAGAGGATATGGCAGGAGAGGGGAGGGGGAATGCCAGCAGCAAAGTAGTTGATCAGGACATTCTGATCAGTGATATCCGAGAGGGCAACATTGTTTCTAAACTCAGTGGTATGCCAAGTGAGTTCAGGGCTGTAAGATCCGTTTTTCTTAGGGATGAGGTGTTCCGAATGAAGCCAGTTGATGGCCTGATTCTTGGTGTCTTGGTGCTCAAAAGCACTCTTGAATTTGACAAGGAAGTCGGCGAATGTCCTGAAGGAGTTGGCAGTGATAGCTTCCTTTCGAAAGGTAGAGGCCCAGGTGGTGGCCGAGCCCTTTCTCATGTAGGATAGGGCATAGATGATTTTCTTGTTGTTGTCATCATAAACAGCTTTGTTTATGATGAGGTAGGTTTGTACAGTGGATAGCCAGGACATGGCTTTGGCGTAAGAGCTGTCAAAGTCATTGGGGGCTCCAAGACGGAGTTCAGTGGTTTTGGTCGACATGGTGACCTGGGCTGGAGGTGGGGGTAGAGTAAATGCTGGTTGGTGTTGGACTGGGGTTGGAGACGGTGGGGTGGGTACTCTGGGGATACTGAGCACCGCAGAGAGTTGATGGGCAAGTTCTAAGTCCTCAGGTTGTTGAGGGATGACGAGGTCTTCGTCAGTGTCAACGGGATTTTCTGAGGAGGGTTCATTGGTGTCCGATGAGTCAATGGTTTTCCTTCGCGATGTGAGGTCGGGATAGGGTCTAGGGTTTCTGGAGCGTTGGTGGGCAATGGTGGTGGCTTATGCGATGATAGCTGATCAAGGGAGATCTTAGACCTTTTGTTATGCTTGACGTGGTCAAGCGTAGGCCTGCAGAGGTTCTAGGGCTTTACTGTTGCTATACAGCTAACAGGATGAGGGGGCCTGATGAGGGGGTTCCTTGACAGGGAGGCTAAGGCTGGCGTAAGATTAACGTTGGGTCAAAGGGGGTCCACTCAAGGGTCTTCCTTGGCAGAGGTTCTGAGGACCATTAAGGACTGAGGGATCAACAGGTCTTGGGACGTCGCAGGACTAGTGACAGATCGAGGGTTTGAAGGGAGTGTCCACTCAACAGTAGGACAAGAACTGGGAGACCCGAGAGCAACTTCAAGATACTAGATAAATTGCAGCAGGTCTAAGATGGCAAATACACCTGAGTATCGAAGGTTTATATACGCGAGCCAAACGGTTAAGGGTAGGTCAATGGAAGAAGATGAGTCAGCGATAGAAAGCAATGGAATCGCGAAGAAGCTGAGTCACTATGGAGTGGATGTGATGGCATTGGATAAGTGTTGGTAATACAGCTGCAGATGAGTCACGCTAAATAAGTAAGTGGTATTGCAAAGACAATGGTAAAAGAAAGGACCCAAGCGGGGCTCGAACAGTGAGGGTCAAGGTCCTTTGGTGTACATGGTAAGTGAAGTAAGGGAAAGAAAGGAGGGGCCCAATGAATCATAACAGCCTGCAGAGGTTTGAGAGCTTACTGTTGCTATATAGCAGACAGGACAAGGGGGCCTGTCAAGGGGGTTCCTGGACAGGAAGCTAAGGCCAGCATAGGACTAACATCAAGTCGAAGGGGGAGGTCCACTCAAGGGTCTTTCTTGGCAGAGATTCTGGGTATCATTGAGGATCAACAGATCAACAGATCTAAGGATATCGCAGGACTAGCGACAGATCAAAGGGGGGTCTGCTCAAGGATCTTCCTTGGCAGAGGTTCTGGGGACCATTGAAAATCAAGAGATCAACGGGTCTAAGGACGTCACAGGACTAGCGACAGATTGAGGATACAAAGGGAGTATCCACTCAACAGTAGAATGAGGACTGAAGGACTGAGGGCAATTCCAGGATACTAGGTAAATTGCAGGAGGTGTAAGATAGAGAATACATCTGAGTATCAAGAGTTTATATACACGAGCCAAATGGTTAAGGGTAGGCAAAGGAAGAAGGTGAGTCACTATGGAGTGGATGTGATGGCATTGGATAAAGGTTGGTAATATAGCTGTGGATGAGTCATGCTAAATAAGTAAGTGGGAATGAAAAGGCAACAGTGAAAGAAAGGATTCAAGTGGGGCTTGAATGGTGAGGGTCAAGGTCCTTTGATACATGTGATGAGTAAACGTAAGGAAAAGAAAAAAAGGGGGCCCAACAAATCGTAACAATCACCACATCAACTTGATCTGTAGAATGAACTTGTAATGTTATTACTTGGCATGTTTAGGGCCCAACCACCTATGTATAATGTATCCAATATGTGAAACTATCACTTTTTCTTCAGGTTTATCAATGGACAGTCTTTAACCTGATTTTCTCTGCCAGATTTGAAGTCACAGCTTACCTCTGTAGTATGGTACTATGCCCTACCAATATTTTCTACCAGTTATGAAAGAGCACTCATATGGATGTGAAGAAGATCACTAAAGTGACTAGAATCAGTGATGAGCTGTTTATAGTAGGATGAAGGAACATTCATTGAACAACCATCAGATTCTCAAGCATACTCAAGAAAGCTTGACCATTCTCTATCTTGTGGTATACTTTCTTGTCTGCACTTATGAGATTCAAGTTTGATGCACCCTACAAAGCTCCTTAAAGGGTGTATTGAACATGCACTAGATACTTACATGAGCTAAAGTGGGACTCTGTCATCCCTACGATGAATTTGGATGTCCTCAGTTCTGCTTGCAATCAGAAGACATAACAGCAGGCAGGATTGTTGAGCTTGAATACATGAAAATGCACTGCAAGTGATTATCAGATCCCTTGGCCATGGAGCTGTAATCACCAATTTAATAAACCTTTTTTTTTGTCCCTGAACAACTTTTTTTCAGTGCACACACTTTTTTCAACACACATTTTTTTTTCAATACACACACATTTTTTTTTCAATACACACATTTTTTTGATGTAGCATGTATTTTTTTTTGGACTGTCATAGTGTTGTTCAGGCCCGGCTTGGCTCAGTGTGGGTAAACCTCAGCTCTGCACATCTCAGGCCAAAGCCATGAGCTCTGAAAACCTGACTTCACAGTTTTGGCCCAGCTCAGGCCAAGGCTTTAGAGTAGTATAAATTTCAAATGTACAGTAAGTACAATATTATAAATACTTAAGGCAAGTCACCATCGACTGCATCACTGAGGCAGCACTTTGCATTACCTGTGACTTTGTTCTCATTCTCATCGTCACTGTGCAGTGCTGGAAACACACTTGCATTGCCCACACCCTATCATCATCATCACCATTGTCACCATGTAGTGATAGGGGCACACTTGCATTGCCTGCATCCTCACCATTGTCCTCACTGTGGTGCTGGGGGTATGCCCTTGCATTGACCCCACCTGCATTGTCATCACCATGGTTGCCCATGCCTCACTATCATCATCACTGTGTTGTCACTGTATGATGTTGGGCATGCCATTGTATTGCTTGCACTCACATTGTTGTTGCCATGTTGTCACCAGATGGTATTGAGATGCCCTTGCATTGCCCATGCCCATGCCATCTTTGTCACTGTGTTGTCACCATGTGGTGCTGGGTGTGCTCTTGCATTGCCTGCACCCATGTTGTGTCATTGTTGCCATATGGTATTGGGGGCACCTTTGCATTGCCATGCCTGCATTGTCTTTGTTGTTGTTGCTGTGACTGCATAGTTGGGGTCACAGCTGCATTGTCTGCTGTGACACCCACAGTTGTGGCTGTGTCATTCATTGTCATGGCTGCATGGGTGTGGCTGCAATGTTCATTATCACAGTTCTGTTGCTATCAGTTGCAACATTGTGGTCATGACTGACCTGTGACATGGCTGTGTCATCAGTTTGCAGCTGCATTGGCACACCATGATCATGCCATCAATTGTGCACCACCAATGTTATCTGTAGGAGACATGAATGTAAAAGAAAAGAAAACAATAACTTACTGTTACGATTCATTGGGCCCCTCTTTCTTTTTCTTACCTCGCTTACTCTGTACATCAAAGAACCTTGACCCTCGCTGTTCAAGCCCCACTTGGGTCCTTTCTTTTACCATTTATCTTTGCAATACCGCTTACTTATTTAGTGTGACTCATCCACAGTTGTATCACCAATACTTATCTGATGCTGTCACATCTGCTCTGTAGTGACTTAGCTTCTTCGCAATTCCATCGAATTCTATTGCTGACTCATCTTCTTCCACTGACCTACCCTTAACCACTTGGCTCGTGTATATAAACCTTCGATACTCAGGTGTATTCGCCATCTTAGACCTCCTGCAATTTACCTAGTATCTTGGAGTTGCTCTCGGGTCACCCAGTCCTCATCCTACTGTTGAGTGGACACTCCTTTGAACCCTCGATCTGTTGCTAGTACTGCGACGTCCCCAAAACCCATTGATCCCTCAGTCCTCAACGGTCCTCAGAATCTCTGTCAAGGAAGACCCTTGAGTGGACCCCCTTTGATCTGACGTTAGTCTTACGCCAGCCCTAGCCTCCCTGTCAAGGAACCCCCTTGTCAGGCCCACTTGTCCTGTCTGCTGTATAGTGACAGTAAGCCCTCGAACCTCTGCAGGCCTACGCTTGACCATGTCAAGCATAACAAAAGGTCTAAGATCTCCCTTGATCAACTATCATCGCATAAGCCACCACCATTGCCCACCAATGCCCCAGAAACCCTAGACCCTATCCCGACCTCGCGTTGTGGAGGGAAACCCTTGACTCGTCAGACACTGACGAACCCTCTTCAGAGAACCCTGCTGACACTGACAAAGACCTCGTCATCCCTCAACAACCTGAGGACCTAGAACTCGCCCATCAACTCTCTGTGGCACATAGCATTCCCAGAGTACCCACCCCACCGTCCCCAACCCCAGTCAATCGCCAACTGGTGTTTACCCTGCCCCCACCCCCTGCCCAAATCACCATGACTACCAAACCCACTGAACTCCATCTCGGAACCCCCGACGCCTTTGATGGCTCCTACGTCGAAGCCATGCCCTGGCTATCCTCTATCCGGACCTACCTCATCATAAACAAGGCCATTTATGACAACGACAATAAGAAAATCACCTATGCCCTGTCCTACATGAAAAAGGGCTCGGCCACCATCTGGGCCTCCACCTTCTGAGAAGAAGCCATCGCTGCCAACTCCTTCAGAATATTCAACAACTTCCTCACCAAATTCAAGGGTGTCTTCGAGCATCAGGATACCAAGAATCAAGCCATCAACTGGCTTCATTCGGAACACCTCATCCCTAAGAAAAACGGATCTTATGGTCCCAAACTTACTTGGCACATAGCTGAGTTCAGAAACAACGTCGCCCTCTTGGGTATCACTGATCAGAATGTCCTGATCAACTACTTTGCTGCTGGCATTCCCCCTCCCCTCTCCCACCGTATTCTCTCTATGGACACAGTCCCCACAAAGGTTGATGAATGGTACTCAAAAGCCATTCATTTCCAAGTCCAAAATGATTGCACTCAGACCATCGTTAACCAACACTGCACCCACTCCACCTACTGGTCCTACCAGGCCCCCTCCACCACCTCCCCTCCCCAGGAAACCTGTGATCCTGACGCCATGGATGTCAACGTGGTCAATGTCCCCAGACCCCCCACACTAACTCCTGAAGAGCGGGAGTGATGCTTCAAAGAAGGACATTGCTTATGCTGCAGGCAAAAAGGCCACCGCACTGATGCTTGTGGAAAGTACCCCAAGGAACCTCGTAAGACTTCAGTCAAACGAGTTGAACAGGTCGACAACAACCTCCCCAAACTCCAGATCTGCGACAATGACAATGATGATGATCTTATGATTCGTCACATCCAATTCACCCTTCCCCCAAGGAGGATTTTTAGAATGGAGACCTTGACCAACACAGGGCTCTCCTAAAATACAATGTGTAACTGTACCTACACTACCTGGTTCAATGCAAATTCCTGTCCAAGTCATTATACCCTCGCATACATTGAAAACCATCGACACCTGCGCCCTCATTGATAGTGGCACCGATATCTCTTGTATCGATTGGGGCTTTGTCCGCAAAAACAAGCTCCCTACTACCTGACTCCCTTCCCCCCTCAATGTCACCAATCTCAATCAAGGCCCCACAGACAAAGGAGGGGTTTGCTTCACCACCAAACTCTTTGTTCACATCGAGAGACTCGCTCACAAGGTCCTATTCTATGTCATGGACTGCGGTCGACAAAACCTTATTCTTGATCTCCCCTGGTTGAAAGCCATCAACCCCACCATCGACTGGAACTCTACATGCTCCACAAAGTTGACTTGAACCAATACGAAACCCATTTCCAACAGTTCAAGCCCTCCCCCCGATCCCCTCGCCACGTCCAAGTGGATTCTGTCTATGACGGATGCCTCTACGAATACCTTGATTATGAATTGGAACCCCAATACCTCCACCGGCCTCGTGATAACTATACCATCAACTGCATCATCTGATGCGGATACCACTTCATCCCCAAGGGCAATCCTCTTATCGCCAAGCTCACGAACTCTACCGAGTTGGCCATGGCTGCCGAAAAGCCAAACCCAAAGTCACCCTTCCCCCAGAATACTCTGACTTCGCCTCCATCTTCTCGAAAGAAGCCACGGACCATGTACCCCCCTCACGCCTGTACGACCACAAAATCAACCTCGACGAATCTTTCACGCCCAAGGTCGGAAAGATTTATCCCCTCTCCCCAGACAAGCGCAAGGCCACTGAAGCCTTCCTCAATGAAAATCTTGCTTCAGGCAAAATATGCCCCTCGAACTCCCCCCAGGCCTCCCTGTTCTTCTTCATCAAAAAGAAGGATGGCAGACTCCATCTGTGTCAGGACTATAGGTATCTCAATGAACATACCATTCGTGATGCCTATCCCCTCCCCTTAGTCTCTGACCTTGTCGACAAACTCCATGATGCCAAGGTCTTCACGAAGTTCGATGTTCAATGGGTCTACAACAACGTCCGAATCAAAGACAGACATCAATGGAAAGCCACCTTTATCACCCATAAAGGACTCTTTGAACCGACTGTAATGTTCTTCGGTCTCACCAACTCCCCTGCCACCTTCCAATGGTTCATGAACGACTCCTTCCACGACATGATCGCTGAAGGATGGCTCGTCATTTACATGGACAATCTTCTCATCTTCTCACCCAATGAGAAAACCCACGCTGAACAAACCAAGCATGTCCCCCAGCGTATGAAGGAACTCAACCTTCACCTTAAACTCGAGAAATGCAACTTTGCCACTAAAGAAGTTGAATACCTTGGAATGATCATCAAACCTGGTCAACTTGCCATGGACTCCGTCAAGCTAGATGGGATTGTGTCCTGGCCCACCCCAGAGAAATTTCGTGACGTCCACTTCTTCCTCGGCTTCGCCAACTTCTACTGGCGATTCATCCCTGATTATTCCTCAGTTGCCCGCCCCCTCATCAATCTCACTAAGAAAACCACTTCCTGGGCCTGGTCCCCTGAATGCCAGAAGTCCTTTGATTGCCTCAAAGAACTCTTCCTCGCACACCCAATCCTTCAACTCCCCAACCTCTCCACGCCGTTTACTATCACAACGGATGCCTCCAAGTTTGCCTCTGGTGCAATCCTCCTTTAGACAGATACCAATGGGGATTGGCACCCCTGTTCCTATCTCTCTCAGTCGTTCTCACCAGCAGAATGAAACTATGACATCTATGATTGGGAACTCCTCGCTATCATGTGAGCCCTGAAATCCTGGCGCCATTATCTCCATAGCAACTCCCACCCGGTCCAAGTCTTCACAGACCACAAGAACCTGACCTACTTCTGGTCAGCACAGAATCTCAGTCGCCGACAAGCCCATTGGCTTCTTGACTTGGCAGATTTCGATCTAACCATGATCCATGTCCCCGGTAAACTCCTTGCTGGTTCCGATGCCCTCTCCCGCCACCCCGATCTCATCCCCTTGGATGATGCTGACAATGAAGGAGTCACCCTACTCCCCCCATTCCTGTTCATCAACGTCGTTGACACCATGCTCCAAGAACATATCTCGTCTCATTCCACGATGGATCCCATCGTCCTCAAAGCCCTCCAATCCCTTGATGGAACCATTCCCCCAGCCTTTCGATCTTGCCTGTCCGACTGGCAATACAAAGACAGCATCCTTACCTTCCAAGGACACATGTATATTTCCCCCGATGAAACTCTCCGGTGCTCTATCCTCCAATGCTGCCATAACCACGAGACTGCTGGTCACCCTGGTTATCTCAAGACTCGTCAGCTCATTGCCACTGAGTTTTGTTGGCCAGGCCTTGCTCAATATGTATGCAAGTACGTCAAAGATTGTGCCTCGTGCCAATAACACAAGGCCAACACACACCCCACTGTCCCTCCACTCACCCCCATCCGCTCCACCTGCACCCACCCATTCCAGCAGATCTCGTGCGATCTGATCACAGACCTCCCCGAATCCTCGGGGTTCGATACTCTCTTGGTTGTGGTCGACCATGGCCTTATTAAGGGGGTAATTCTCTGCCCTACCAAGAAAACCATCACCACCGAAGGGGTTGCAGCCCTCTTTTTCCACAAAGTCTTCCTCCGATTCGGTTTCTACAATAGAATCATCTCCAATCGAGGCCCTCAGTTTGCCTCTGCCTTTGCCAAAGTGCTAGAAAAAGCCCTCAACTACTCCCTTGCACTCTCCACCACATACCACCCCCAGAATGACAGTGAAACCGAACGGGTTAACCAAGAAGTTGAGACTTACCTCCGCATCTTCTGTGGAAGTAACCCCACCACGTGGTCTGAACTCATCCCTCATGCTGAGTTTGCTCACAATCACCACCCCCACTCTGTCACCGGACAGACTCCATTCTAACTCATGATGGGATATGAACCCCGTGCCCTTCCCTTGGTTATCACCGACTCCCACATCCCCGCCATTGAGGATTGCCTCAAGTCCCTTGTTGCCACCTGCAACAAAGCCCTTGCCACCCACAAACTCGCTCGCCAAGTCATGATGTCCCAAAATCACTGCTCTTTCTCCCCTTTCACCAAGGGATCCAAGGTCTGGCTCGAGGCCAGAAACCTCAAATGCTCCGTCGTCAACCCAAAGTTCGCCCTGAAATGCGAAGGACCTTTTACCATTGTCAAGGTGCTATCTCCCATCACCTATGAACTATGCCTCCCACGATCGTGGAAAATCCACCCAGTGTTCCACGCGTCCCTCCTATCGCCCTATCGTGAAAACCCCGTCCATGGGCCGAACTACCCCTCCCCACCACCTGACCTTATCAATGGGCATGAAGAATATGAAATCGAGAAGATCATCTGCCATTGTGGACCCCTGTCCTCCTGTTCCTTTCTGATCTGATGGAAGGGATACACAGCCGAAGAAGATTCCTGGGAACCCACACAGAATCTATGGAACTCCACATCCCTCCTCGATGACTATAAATGTCATCACTCGATCTCCTCAGTCTCCCACCAAACCAAACCCCTCACAATCATGTCCATCACCCTCTCCACACCCTCCCCCGCACCCAGCAACATCCCCTCTGATGTCGCCGAAGCTGGCTGGTCCACTACCACCCCCGCCAACAACCCCCTCGAGCTCAGCGACGCACCTATTCCGGTGCCTCCCCCCTCCCTGATTCAATGCCTCCGCAATGATGTGGAAGGCATTCCATTTGCATGGCCTGGCTTTAGCTGGACCCACCCTGAACCCCTTGTCCCCGCTACTATACCCATTCCTCTCGCCCAATGAATCTCCAACCGCCCCACTTGTCTCCTGTTGTCCATACCTCCCGCTGCACTACCCAACCACCCCACCCCTTGATAATGACCTCACCACTGCCATCACCACTGAACTCCGAGACTCCAGTCTCACCATGGCACTTGACACCCACATGGAACCCCACTCCCTCTTCGCCCTCATGTACCGCCTCTTCTTGATGAACTCCCATATCGCTGTCTCTGTTGCTACCCCCACCACCTCTGCTACACAAGCACTGGCCAATCTCCACATTCGTCATCTCCACCAGACCCTGGAACACGACCTCGTCCAACTGATGCACCAGTTAGACATGACCGACTTTATCATCAACATTGATTGATACCTCCAGAACCTCGCCACCACCGGCGATAACCACGTCTCCAACCCATCCGCATCTTCTGAACCACACTCTGCTCAAGAAGTGGCTGCCCTAGATTGGGCCGATGACTACTGGGCCGGAAACCAAGGAGTCTGGTCCCTTCCCCCCAACCACCCCCATTACCACGAGGCATGTTATCAATGCCACCGCCTTGGGCACCACTGTCCCCTCTGCCCATTCTATCAGTGTTCCATCTGCCATAGGCAATCCCCGGGACACCCCCAATGTGCATGTCCCATGTGCCCATGAACACCCCGTGCATTTGCTTCCTCCTCCTTAGACTCATCTATGCACCAGTCTCCCCATTCCTTGCACTCTTCTTTCTCGTGCCATGGTCATTCCATCCCCCTGGACGACACCCCAATGTTCAGATCCCTCGTCAGGTCCCCACTCCCCTCCCTTCTCTGCCAGCAGCAGATGACTATGAGTTCTTTGTCAGCACCGAAGCAGACGACAATGAGACCGGGTCCTATCACGGTGACTACTAGGGTTTCGTCACTGTCTCACCCATACAATGGGGGTAATGTTACAATTTGTTGGGCCCCTCTTTCTTTTTCTTATCTTGCTTACTCTGTACACCAAAGGACCTTGACCCTCACTGTTCAAGCCCTGCTTGGGTCCTTTCTTTTACCATTTATCTTTGCAATACCGCTTACTTATTGTGACTCATCCACAGTTGTATCACCAATACTTATCTGATGCTGTCGCATTTGCTTCATAGTGACTCAGCTTCTTCGCGATTCCATCACATTCTATCACTGACTCATCTTCTTCCACTGACCTACCCTTAACCACTTGGCTTGCATATATAAACCTTCGATACTCAAGTGTATTCGCCATCTTAGACCTCCTGCAATTTACCTAGTATCTTGGAGTTGCTCTCGGGTCACCCAGTCCTTGTCCTACTGTTGAGTGGATGCTCCTTTGAACCCTCGATCTGTTGCTAGTACTGCGACGTCCTCAAGACCCATTGATCCCTTGGTCCTCAACGGTCCTCAGAATCTCTGTCAAGGAAGACCCTTGAGTGGACCTCCTTTGACCTGATGTTAGTCTTACGCCAGCCCTAGCCTCCCTGTCAAGGAACCCCCTTGTCAGGCCCACTTGTCCTGTCTGCTGTATAGCGACAGTAAGCCCTCAAACCTCTGCAGGCCTACGCTTGACCACATCAAGTGTAACACTTACCATATCACAGATGTGCTGAGTTTCATCATGTGATCATGGTGTAACTTAATGGTTGGGGTTTGATTGACATGTGCGACAGTGGCGCACCATTCACAAGTCATGTAAGGCTGGGCCATGGCTTTCAGGCTTTAGTTGGCTTGGAAGGACATGAAGCCAGGCCTGAACAACACTACTGTTGTCCTCTTAGTGGGGTCTGGGGTAGGGTGGGCCTGGCAGCCCAGCAGCCTGGGACCGGTACCACTGTAAAAAAAAGCATGTGCATCAAAAAAAAATGTGTACATTGAAAAAAAGAAGTATGTGTTGAAAAAAAAGTGTGTGCATCAAAAAAAAGTTGTTGTGGGGATGAAAAAAAAGTTTCAGAGACAAAAAAAACTTTTTAATTAAATTGGTGGTTACAGCTCCATACTTGGCAAATTGTTTGACTTACTTCAGACAAATCACATTTCCTTTGGATGCATGTTGATAACAGTCAGTCACATAATAAATCAAGAAAAAGAAGATAATGGATAAACAAAAAGCATCAATGACAACACTTCAGATATAGAGATGTGCACATTGTGATTTACAAATGGCATAGAGAAAAGATGTGCAGAAAGGGAATAGACAAAGTAAATTGCAGAAGGTAAATGTTAATGATTCTGTCAAATGATGGGGTGGAAAGAAAGTTTTGCAAATAAATGTGACCTGCAAATTTGCATGATCTGTGAAAGCTCTTGCACAAAGCATGTGAGTGTGATGGTCATAGTATTGTCACAGCTCTGCTCCACTTGTCTCAGCTCAGTTTTTACTGGTTATGAACATTGCTCAGTTGATGAATAATAATCAAGCAGTGATTAGACCAGATGTTACCATGGCTCAACCACACTTAGCCAGTACTATTTATGCTCAGCAAATTTGAGCTCAAGCTGGCACAAGCTGGCATGAGTCCAACCATCTTAGGACATATCTTAATACTATATCATCACATTACATGGATATAGCCATAGTACAGAACAACATACGAATAATAGTGATGCAACATTAAATAACAGTATGTCCAGTCAAATATTCCCACAACCATCAACAAACCACTTGTTTCCAATGTATCTGGCTGCTGTGCCACACAGGATCTGAGGGTGGGGGGTGAAAAGAGGTCATAGCACTGAACAAGCAATCCTTAGCTGGTGTCACATTTACAGAATGGTATCATTTATTGTTTTGTTAGGTTAGACAGATGTGAGATTTATCACATAATCGGCTTACCTTCAACACACATAAAATATGGTTTGCTCAATTTAATTATCTCCAGCTACCATACAATCTGGCTGTGTGCCTGACTGCTGTGATTGAGCACAAAGTGCTCCCACCAGTTTCCACAGGTGTTCATAGTCTGGTTTGGCACTATAATCAAGGCCTCTTAAGTAATGAAAAAGCATCTTCAACTCACCAGGAATATCAGGGCAAAGATCATACACCCTCCATTTCTGTTCCAGAATAGACTCACATGGTGTGTTATGCTTGACATGGTCAAGCATAGGCCTGCAGAAGTTCAAGGACTTACTGTCGCTATACAGCAGACAGGACGAGGAGGTTCCTTGACAGGAAGGCTAAGGCCATCATAGGACTAACTACAGGTTGAAGGGGATCTACTTGAGGGTCTTCCTTGGTAGAGGTTCTGAGCACTGTTGAGGATCAAGAGATCTATGGGTCTAGGGATGTCACAGGACTAGCGACAGATTGAGGGTATGAGGGAAGTGTCCACTCAACAGTAGGACGAGAACTGAGGGACTGAGGGACTGAGGGCAAACAAGATACTAGGTAGATTGCAGGAGGTCAAAGATGGTGAATACACCAGAGTATCAAGGGTTTATATATGCAAGCCAAATGATTAAGGGTAGATAAAGGAAGAAAGTGAGTCAGCGATAGAAAGTGATAGAATCGCAAAGAAGCTGAGTCACTATGGAGTGGATGCAATGGCATCAGACAACGGTTGATAATACAACTGTGAATGAGTCACATTAAATAGGTAAGTGATAATGGAAAAGCAATGATAAATGAAAAGGACCCAAGTGGGGCTCGAACAGCAAGGGTCAAAGTCCTTTGGCATACATGGTAAGTAAATGTAGGGAAGAGAAAAGAGGGGCCCAAAGAATCGTAACATTACCCCCATTGTATGGGTGAGACTGCGACGAAACCTTAGTAGTCACCTCAATGAGACCCAGTCTCATTGTCATCAGCTTCAGCACTGACAAAGAACTCATAATCATCCACTGCCAGCAGAGAGGGAGGGGGGGTGGGGACCCAACAAGGGGTCTGGACATTGGGGCACCATTCTGATGGGATGGGGCAGCCATGGTATGAGAAGGATAAGCATGAGGAGTGGGGGGACTGGTGTGTAGACAAGTCCAATGAGGAGGAAGCAAATGCATGAGGGGTACATGGGCACATGGGGCATAAATGCTGGGGGTGGCCTGGGGAGTGCCTGTGGCAAAGGGGACATTGGTAGAGCAGACAGTGGGAGCAACAGTATCCAAGACATCGGCATTGGTAGCAGGTGTCATGATAATGTGGGTGATTGGAAGGTAGAGACCAGACTTCTTGGTTTCCAGCCCAGTAGTTGTTGACACAGTCAAGGACTGCAACCTCATGCATGGTGAGGGGTTTGAAGGATGTGGAGAGGGTAAAGATGTGGTTGTTGCCTATATTGGCAAGGTTTTGAAGGTATCGATCAATGTCAATAATAAAGTCAGTCATGTCCAACTGGTGCATTAGCTGGACAAGATCATGTTCCAGGGTCTGATGAAGATAACAAATATGAAGGTTGGCCAATGCTTGAGCAGCAGAGGCAGTGGGGGTGGCAGCAGAGATGGTGATATGGGAGTTTGTCAGAAAGAGACAGTATATGAGGGCAAAAGGGGAGTGGGGTTCCATGTGGGCATCAAGCGCCATGGCAAGACTGGAGTCTTGGAGTTCAGTGGCGATAGCAGTGGCAAGGTCATCATCAAGGGGTGTTGGGTGGTTGGATAGGGCAGTGAGGGATATGGACAACAGAAGGCATGTGGGGTGGTTGGAGATCCGTTGGGTGAGGGGAATAGGTATAGTAGTGGGAACAAGGGGTTCAGGGTAGGTCCAGCTAAAGCTGGGCCATGCAGAAGAAATGCCTTCTGCATCATTGTGGAGGTATTGGATCAGAAAGGGGGATGGGATGTTACAATTCATTGGGCCCCTCTTTTCTTTTCCCTATCTATAACTCATCACATGTACCAAAGGATCTTGACCCTTGCTGTTCGAGCCCCACTTGGGTCCTTTTCTTTTACCATTGCTTTCTCATTACTGCTTACTTATTTAGTGTGACTCATCCGCAGTTGTATTACCAACTTCTATCCGATGCCATTGCATTCACTCTGTAGTGACTCAGCTTCTTCGTGATTCCATCGCTTTCCGTCACTGACTCACCTTCTTCCTTTGCCTACCCTTAACTCTTTGGCTCACATATATAAACCCTCGATACTCTGGTGTATTCCTTATCTTAGATCTCCTGCAATTTACCTAGTATCTTGGAGTTGCTCTTGGATCCCCCAGTCCTCATCCTACTGTTGAGTGGACGCTCCCCTTGAACTCTCGAACCATCACTAGCCCTGCGACATTCCCAAGACCCATTGATCCCTCGGTTCTCAACAGTCCTTAGAAACTCCATCAAGGAAGACCCTTGAACAGACCCCCTTCGATCCAATATTAATCCTATGCTGGCTTTAGCCTCCCTGTCAAGGAATCCCCTTGTCAGGCCCCTCATCCTGTCTGCTGTATAGCGACAGTAAGCCCTCGAACCTCTGCAGGCCTATGCTTGACCACATCAAGCATAACATGGGACAGGGATGGGAGTATCATTAATTTCAAGGAGGTTGGCAGGTTGTATGTTTGTGGATCAACCAGCTTTGGCGATGTCAGAGGGGACATCACTGGAGGCGGGCGAAGGTGCAGAGAGGGTGATGGACATGATTGTGAGAGGTTTGGTTTGGGTGGAGACCAAGGAAATTGAGTGATGACATTTATAGTCATTGAGGAGGGGGCCAGAGTTCCATAGGTTCCATTTGGGTTCCCAGGAATCTTCTTTGGCAGTATATCCCTTCCATTGGATCAGGAAGAAGTGGCAAGATGGGGGTCTGCAATGTCAGATGATCTTCTCAGTTTCATATTCTTCATGCCCATCAATAAGGTTGGATGGTGGGGAGGGGTTGTTCAGCCTGTGTACAGGGTTTTCGCAATAGGGGAATAAGAGGGATGTGTGGAACACTGGATGGATTTTCCACAATCATGGGAGATGCAGCTCATAGGTGATGGGAGATAGCACCTTGACAATGGTAAAGGGTCCTTCCCATTTTGGGGCAAACTTCAGGTTGATAATGGAGCATTTGAGGTTTCTGGCTTTGAGCCAGACTTTGAATCCCTTGGTGAAAGGGGTGAATGAACAATGGTTTCACGATGCCATGACTTGGTGAGCAAGTTCATAGGCAGCAAGAGCCTCATTGTGAGCAGCAATGAGGAATTTGAGGTGGTCTTTAATGGTGGGGATATGTGAGTCAGAAATGACTGAGGGGAGGACATGGGGTTCATATCACATCATGAGATAGAACAGTGTCTGTTTGGTAACAGAGTGGGGGTGGTGATTGTGAGCAAACTCAGCATGGGGAATGAGTTTGGACCATGTGGTGGGGTTGCTTCCACAGAAGATGTGGAGATAAGTCTCAACTTCCTGATTGACCCGTTTGGTTTCACCATCAGTCTAGGGGTGGTATGCGGTGGAGAGCACAAGGGAGTAGTTGTAAACACCTCCCAACTCTTTGGCAAAGGTGGAGGTAAATTGTGGGACTTAGTCAGAGATGATTCTGTCGTAAAGACCAAATTGGAGGAAGACTTTGTGGAAAAAGAGGGATGCAACCCCTTCGGCAGTGATGGTTTTCTTGGTGGGACAGAGAATTACCCCTTTAGTAAGGCCATGGTCGACAACAACCAAGAGAGTATCAAAGTCCAAGGAGGTGGAAAGATCGGTGATCAGATCGCAAGAGATCTGTTGGAAGGGGTGGATGCAGGTAGAGTGAATGGGGGTGAGTGGAGGAACAGTGGGGTGGGTATTGGCTTTGTATTGCTGGCATGAAGCACAACCTTAAACTTACTTGAGTACATATTGAGCGAGGCCTGGCCATCAAAACTCGGCGGCAACAAGATGGCGAGTTTTGAGATAACCAGAGTAACCAGTGGTCTCATGGTCATGGCAGTGTTGGAGGATAGAGCATCGAAGGGATTCATCAGGGGAAATATAGACGCGTCCTTGGAATGTAAGAATGCCATCTATGTACTGCCAATTGAAGAGGCAAGATCAAAAGGCCAGGGAAATGATTCCATCAAGGGATTGAAGGGCCTTGAGGGCAAAAGGATCAGTTGCAGAATGAGATGTGATGTGTTCTTTGAGCATGGCATCAACAACATTGATAAACAGGGAGAGGGATAAGAGTGTAATGTCTTTATTGTCAGCATCATCAGAAGAGAGGAGATCAGGGCAGCAGAAAAGGGCATCTGGGCCAGCAAGGAGTTTTCCTGGGATGTGGATCATAGTCAGATCAAAATCTGCAAGGTCGAGGAGCCAATAAGCTTGTCGGTGGTTGAGATTCTGTGCTGACCAGAAGTAGATCAGGTTTTTGTGGTCCATGAAGACTTGGACCGGGTGGGAGCTGCCATAAAGGTAATGGCGCCAGGATTTCAGGGCTCGCATGATGGCGAGGAGTTTCCAATCATAGATATCATAGTCTTGTTCTGCTGGGGAGAATGACTGGGAGAGATAGGAACAGGAATGCCAATCCATGTTAGTATCCATCTGGAGGAGGATAGTGCTGGAGGCGAACTTGAAAGCATCTGTTGCAATAGCAAATGGAGTGGAGAGATTGGGGAGTTGGAGGACAGGGCTGGCAAGGAAGAGTTCTTTGAGACAATCAAAGGACTTATGACATTCAGAGGACCAGGCCCAGGGGCTGGTTTTCTTGGTGAGATCAATGAGGGGGTGGGTGACAGAGGAGTAGTCAGAGATGAAGCAACAGTAGAAATTGGCGAAGCCAAGGAAGGAGTGGACATCACAAAGTTTCTCTGGGGTGGGCCAGGACACAATCCCATCTAGCTTGATGGAGTCCATGGCAAGTTGACCAGGTTTGACAATCATTCCAAGGTATTCAACTTCCTTGGAGGTGAAGTTATATTTCTTGAGTTTGAGGTAAAGGTCAAGTTCCTTCATGTGTTGGAGGACATGCTTGGTTTGTTCAGCATGGATTTTCTCATCAGGGGAGAAGATGAGAAGATTGTCCATGTAGATGATGAACCATCCTTCAGCAATCATATCGTGGAAAGAGTCATTCATGAATCTCTGGAAGGTGGCAGGGGAGTTGGTGAGATTAAAGAACATTACAGTTGGTTCAAAGAGTCCTTTATGGGTGATAAAGGTGGCTTTCCATTGATGTCCATCTTTGATTCAGACATTGTTGTAACCCCATTGAACATTGAACTTCGTGAAGACCTTGGCATCATGGAGTTTGTCAACAAGGTTGGAGACTAGGGGGAGGGGGTAGGCATTGTGAACAGTATGTTCATTAAGATACCTGTAGTCTTGGCAGGAACAGAGTCCACCATCCTTCTTTTTGATGAAGAAGAATGGGGAGGCTTGGGGAGAGTTTGAGGGGCATATCTGGCCTGAGGCAAGATTTTTGTCGAGGAAGGTTTCCATACCCTTATGCTCATCTGGGGAGAGGGGGTATATCTTTCCAACCTTCAGGTGAAAGATTCATTGAGGTTGATCTTGTGATCATAGGGGCAGGAGAGGAGTACATGGTCTGTGGCTTCCTTCGAGAAGACAGAGGTGAAGTCAGAGTATTCAGGGGGAAGAGTGACCTTGGGTTTGGCTTTCTTGGCAGCCATGGCCAACTCAATAGAGTTCGTGAGTTTGGCAGTAAGAGGATCGCCCTTGGTGTCATAGACTGAATCCACTTGGATGTGTCAAGGGGGTTGGGGGAAGGGCTTGAACTGTTGGAAATGGGTTTCATATTGGTTCAAGTCAACTTTGTGGAGCATGTAAAGCTCTTTGGATTGATTGGTAGACTCATTGATGGAGAATGTCTGACTGAACCAGTCGATGATGGGGTTTATGGCTTTCGACCAGGGATGGCCAAGGATGAGATTTTGTCAACCACAACCCCATGATGTAAAAGAGGACTTTGTGGGCGAGTCCTTCAATGTGCATGAAGAGTTCGGTGGTGAAGCAAACTCCTCCTTTGTCTGTGGGTCCCTGGTTGAGGTTGGTGATGTTGAGGGGGGAGGGGAGTCAGGTGGTAGGAAGCTTGTTTTTGTGAACAAAGCCCCAATTGATTCAAGAGATGTTGGCACCGCTATCAATGAGGGTGTGAGTGTTGACAGTTTTCAACATGTGCAAGGGTACAATGATTTGAACAGGGATTTGCATTGAACCAGGCAGAATAGATACATTTACACATTGTATTTTAGGATATGACAGATAGTAAGGTCATTGTCATTGTCATCATCACAGGCTTGGAGTTTGGGGAGGTCATCTTTGACCTGTTCAACTCATTTAACTGAAGTCTTACGAGGTTCCTTAGAATATTTGATACAAGTGTTAACCCAGTGGTCTTTGTGCCTGCATTGTAGACAATGCCCTTCTTTGAAGCATCACTCCCACTCTTTGGGAGTTATCTTGGGGGGTCTGGGAGTGTTGACTGTGTCAATGTCCATAGTGTCAGGATCACAGTTTTTCTGAGAAGAGATGGTGGGAGTCTGATAGGACCAGTAGACGGGGGTAGAATGTGTGTGGTGTTGGTTTTAATGATGGTTTGGGCATGATCGTTCTGGACTTGGAAGTGAATGGCCCTCAAGTACCACTTGTCAACCTTGGTGGGGACTATGTCCATGGAGAGAATGTGGCAGAAGAGGGGAGGGGGGATGCCAGCAGCAAAGTAGTTGATCAGGATGTTCTGATCAGTGAATCCTGAGAGGGTAACATTGTTTCTGAACTCAGCGATGTGCCAGGTGAGTTCTGGACCATAAGATCTGTTTTTCTTGGGGATAAGGTGCTTGGAGTGAAGCCAGTTGATGGCTTGGTTCTTGATATCCTGGTGCTCGAAAGCACCCTTGAATTTGACAAGGAAGTCAGTGAACTTTTTGAAGGTTTGGGCAGCAATGGCTTTCTTCTGAAAGGTGGAAGCCCAGATGGCAGCCAAGTCCTTCTTCATGTAGGACAGGGCATAGGCGATTTTCTTATCGTCATCATTATAAATGTCCTTGTTTATGATGAGGTAGGTTTGGATTGTGGATAGCCGAGACATGGCATTGGCATAAGAACTGTCAAAGGTGTTAGGGGCTCTGAGATGGAGTTTGGTGGGTTTGATCATCATGGTGACCTGAGCTGGGGGTAGAGGCAGGGTAAATGCCGGTTGGCAGTTGACTGGAATCAGGGATGGTGGAATTGGTACTTTGGGGATGCTAAGTGCCACAGAGAGTTGGTGGGAAAGTTCTAGGTCCTCAGGTTGTTGAGGGATGATGAGGTCTTTGTCAGTTTCAATGTGGTTCTCTGAAGAGAGTTTGTCAGTGTTCGACGAGTCAAAGGTTTCCCTTCTCGATGTGAAGTCAGAATAGAGTCTAGGGTTTCTGGGGCATTGGTAGGAAATGGTGGTGGCTTA
Organism: Austroboletus niveus; assembly: GCA_038090255.1. Classification (NCBI taxonomy): domain Eukaryota; kingdom Fungi; phylum Basidiomycota; class Agaricomycetes; order Boletales; family Boletaceae; genus Austroboletus; species Austroboletus niveus. Next base: position 24,422 of record JBBPMJ010000185.1, read on the forward strand.
TATGATGATAGCCAATCAAGAGAGATCTTAGACCTTTTGTTACACTTGACGTGGTCAAGTGTAGGCCTGCAGAAGTTTGAGGGCTTAGTGGCAGGGTTTGGCATCTCTGGCTCATTCATGGCATCCGTCCACCCTGCATGAGCACAGGGGGATGGTGGCTGTGAGAGTTCAGGTTCATCATTCAAATTCCCTGAGATATTTTGGAAATCAAAGGTTTCTCCTGCTTCTTCAACCATGATGTGACGATGAGCTGGTGGGGAAAATTTTGGAAGTGGGTCAGATTAGAAAGGGTCCAGAGGAACAGAGGGAAGCACATTGGGAGGTGGTTCAGTGGTAGAGTCTTGATTGTGACTGCGACCATGACTGCAGTGGGGTAACTTAGATGAGGCATTAGGATAGTGAATATAAATGTGTGAGGTTGGGATCTGACTTTAAAGCTATTACTCACTGCCATTTAGAACTCTACAACTCACATGGCCATGACAAAGTGCAGGCTACAGCATGGATGTGCTGACTCCATTCATATTCACCATGAGACTTGAGGCTCAATCACTTGACCTTATCAGTGAATCGGCTATGGTGGATGAATCAATTATCAGAATGGTATGATTGGTGAGACTTTAGGGGCTGGGACAATAGGCAGAAAGAATACATACTATATATACACCTGCCAGCACTGTGAAATGATTTAGATAAGTCAAATATGAGTAGATGTAATTCTGAGCCTGGGGGAAGCACAGAAAAAAATGCTTTACATACGATGTTTTCAGGGACTGGAGCCAGCTAGGAGTATTGGCTCTAAACAGCAGCAGCCACCAGGCACTGGATGGTACCATGTGGTGTGACTCTTGGCATCTCAGTGTGAGCCAGGAATAGTTTCTAGTTTAATAGATGGTCATGTGCTTAAATAACAGTATATCTCTTACTGAGGCTCTGGAGCTTAGATGTAAACAAAAATTCTATTGAAAATATGAAATTTCAGCCTAGATTTCAGCCAGCTATAGTAGTATGTCAGAGTAAACATAATTTCAGGGAAGGTGGGAATATTGGAAAGGGAAAGGCAGATATGATGGAATTAATTTGGAGTAAACAGTCTGAGTGAATACTTGTCAATTTTTCAACAGGTTTATGGCACAGCCAATTATGGTGTAATAAATCTATTCGATTCAATTTGGTCTTCAACACAGCCATGTGATGCCAGCCTGAAGTAAGTTAGTTTTCTTGCCTTCACTTGACAAATGCTTTTGAACTTCAGCTTCAGCTTTTCTTGACAACTCAGTGGATTTGAGCTCCGCAGCTTTGATGGGCCTTCTGGAGCACTCATGGGATGGTGAGGATAGCCTAGGTGCATCTGTCACCTTTCGCTTGCACTGTCTGCTGACTCACTCTCTGTGTGGCTGACACAGGCTTCAGAACAAATCATTTTGGCTCATTGCACTTGCCATTCGCTTTGTCAGCTGTTGGAATACCATTTCCTGTTGATTTCATCATTGTTTCTGCCACTCTCAGATTTCCAGCCACCTTCAACCCTGCCTTTCACCCCCCAGGCCTCTTCATGTTTCAACTTGACTTGATGTCTCCGTTTTGTCATTACACTACTTCCATGCCTCTGGAACATCCCTGTGCTGTGGCCTGTTGACACTGTCTGGAGTGTTTGAGTTGCCTGCAGGCTCCTCTGACTCACTTCAAGCTTCCTTGAGTGAGTACTTCTGTCCCATCATTTGTGCATCTGTTTTGACATGTTCTGCAGCATCATTGATACTCTCACAGCATTCTTGAAGCTCTTTGACTGCCTTGATGTGTATACATTATCTCCCAGGTTGTCTAGGTTGCCACTGATTGCCATAGATAAGCTTTTTTCATCTGGCCATTTTAACCAACTGTGATTGTGTTCCAATGCATTACACAGGCCACTCAGTCTACCACCAGCATCATTGCTACCTCCTGGAGCTCCTGACACTCCTGCTTCATCAGCAGCACCTTGAGTGCTGTTGCTCACATACTTGAGGATATGTCTAGTGGCTGTCCAGTATGTCTCCTGTGTATAGGTGATTCATCAACTGACTTGACATGTTTCTGCTATTGCTAGTGAGCTCGTCAATGCTTACACAACTGTTCTTCTCCCCCATTGAGCTTGACACTCAGGGTTTCTTCCCTTCAGATTGCAGGTTCATTTGGCAGCTTCAGTAGTTCAGGTATGGCACTTGCATTGTTATTGGCATCATCTTGGTGTTGACATGTTACCACTGCATCTAGCAATGTTTGCTATGCACATTTCTCCATGCTACCACATATGGTGCATATTTCTGTGTCATTGTCACATTGCTGACCATATTCAATCTTTAAGACTCTCCAGCACCTGCCTAGCATCTTAACAGGGTTCCTCTCGCCGTTCGACATCTTGGTCATGGCTGTCTTGTCCATCAGGTCTAGTGGGTCACCTGACAGGTAAGTCAACCCCATTCGATTCATTGTTGCATTTGTGCCATCTCTCAATGTTGTCACTGCTTTGCTCATGTTCACAGAGACTCTTGATTGACTGGTGCAGCATCCCAGCTCATTCTGCAAGTGTGCCTTGCCCATCATGCTGCCTCTTTTTTTTTTCTATGCATAATATGTGGTTGGATGGCTTTGTGGGCTCAATTGGATGATGGTTGTCATCCATCATGTCCTCAGCGTCACTAGAGTTGGTTGTTGCAGACTCTGTGCATCCTTCCATTATCAGCATTGTTGATCACCAGTGAATCATCTTGCTCCTTCTCGAGTGAAGTGCTGATCTGGTATGGTCCATCTTCATTTATATAACAAGCGCACTGACCCACTCCTAGTCGACTGTTTTTGTCAGCATCTATGACCTCTTTGTCTCCTGTGCAGGACTCTTCAGGCATTGCACACATGTGGGTGACCTTGGTGTCACTGCAGTCGCTCATGCTGTGTACATTGACATGGCCCATGCCAGACTCCTTAGTTCCAGCTTGCCAACTTGCATCTTCAACCCCATTGCCCTTTCCACTTGCCATCTTTGATGATCCTGCTGACTTCATCAAATTTAATAGATTATAGTGAATCCAATCTTATGAACACTGCTGTTAAGTCAGTATGACCACCCTGTTCCATCCTTTTTTGTTTATACAAGTTGCCCCATCGCAGCTTCTTTGTTAATGTCTTATGTATAGGCTCTCCTGACTACCTGCCAACCGAAAACTATGTCCCATGAGTCTGTCTAAAACAATGGATATTACAGAAGCTAGATTTACAGTGGGCCAACTTTGGTATGTTTCATCATCTGATTTCTCCCTTCTTACATCAATCTCACTTACAATTTATATGCTTGATGTTGGTGGATAACGCTTGGAACAAGAGAAATTGATTCATTGCTTTGAAAGTGTCACAAGTATTGTTTTCTGTGCAGCCTTAAATGAGTATGATAGTAATGCTGAGAGAGAAGACTTAGGCAAGCCTTCCATGTGTCATTTCTAGTTCAACCACAGATCATGCTTCATAGAATTGGGTGGCTGAGTCTTTCCTATTCTTCAAGTCAGTTATCTACTCCTGATCATTTTTCAGAACTTCCATAATTCTATTTCTATGTTTTCAAAATCAAGCTGTGAAAGGTGAACCTTCCAAAAATGCATACTCTATTTCCTCATATCACACATGCCATACCATATTCCACCAGAAATGTGTTTTCCAGAATATTCTGGTGGTACTGATGTTAACAAGGCAGCAAATATATCCTCTGGAATTTTGTGCAAACAAGTTATGCATATCTTACCTTTGTGGCCTTGGCTTGACTTACATGAGGGACCAGTTTAATACAAGCAACAGACATGACAAACATTCACATAGTATTCACAGCAGTTGAGGAAACTGTTCTACAAAATGTATTGAACTACATGGGCATTCTGTAGTTACAATCACTTCCTCCCCTTGCCTGAAGTTTTTCATACTCTAGTTCTCCATTTCCATTGTGTTACAAGTCATGGTCATTATTCATTTTGCATTTCTGGACATTCTTCTACATGTTACTGCCACAATGAGATCTCGATAGAAATCATAGCAAGACTCTAAAGAATGGTGACAAAATTTAAAAATGATGCACTATATCTGAGGTGAGTCATTCAAGCTTTTTCTGAGGTATTGACAATGTGCAATACAGAGTTGGTGACATCAAGTGACTACTATGTATGCCTGAGGGAGTATTTGAGCTTTGTTCTGAGCTTCCTTTCATTTGGGAGTTTCCCTGCATCAAGTCCTGCCAATACATAAATGGATCTCAAGTTAGTTCCACAGTCTGTAGTAGACCTCTGTTATTTTCAGCTGCCTCCCAAACAAAGACATTTCCTGATATTGGCTTCTTGTGCTCATAGCCAGAATATGTAATTGTCCAATCATGTGAGTCAATCAGTGATCTGGCATGATGGTGTGACACATGCCAAGTTTTTCACATGCATGCCCCACATAGTGGCAGGTCCCCATATTTGATATGCTTGTTTACCTATAAGATCAAATCTAAATTTTAATTCCACCTCAGGGCCATGGGACATTAGGCTAAGGCATCTTCTCTAAAGAGAAAATTTGTAGATCTAACTGACCATAATTTTCTTTGTGGCAGTTGCCATTCAATAGTTCAGCTTCCTTGGACTCAGACATTTTACTGAATTTCTTACACTCAATGACAAACTATACTGAGATGCTCTTTTTATCTTTTCTTTTTATCTTTTCTTATGCTCAGATGACCATGGGCCCCCATACTAGTACCTGGAGTGCTGAATTTTTTCTAATTGATACTGAGTAGTGACTCCATGGCCTGGCCTGAAAGCCCTGAGCTGATCAAGCCAGATCTCAAAAAACCTGGCCAAGCCAAGCTGCATTAGGGGCTTGGTGGAGCTTGGAGCTTGGCTTGCCATTTTGAGAAGCAATGAGCCAAGCCAAGCCAGGCCCCAGAAGCCCTGAAGCCATGTAGATGATGATGCATTCCAGTTACTGGCAAGAGCCAATAACTATAAATGGTATGTGTTATGCTTGCACAACATCTAGTCCCAGTGTGTCCTTAAAGGTGACACAAAGTCCTGTAGATTGAAGGGTTCTCTGCTGAGACTCAAGACTCAGGCAGGATGAGACTAAACACTGTGTATAATTGCGCAGATCTAGCTGGGGAATGTACAGGATAACTATTAGCTACTTATACAGGCCGGAACCATCTCAGAATGGAAAGGTAATGGAATCGGACACATGGTATGTTACAATGGCCTTGTGGAGTCAATGGTAGGAATGGGATAACACTGTCGCCAAAAGGAGGGCGACAGGAGGAGCGGAGGTCCGTGACAAGAATTGTTCTATGGACACATGACAAGAGTTACAAAAGAGGAAGGAGAGATGAACAGGGTGAGTCCAGAGTGGGGATCTCCATATAACCATATGGAGCATAGTCTTTGGGAAACAGAGTCCAGTAACATTCTGGGGGTAGTCCATCCTCAGGTTTCCATTCCGGTAGAGTGTTGAGGAGTTCCGATGGTTCCGGAATTCCGGAACTTATAACAGTATGTGGATATGAAATTTTCATTTTACCTTTGCTTGTAAGGACTGTGCTGCAGCTGTGCATGGACATATAACAAGTCAGCCAAATGCAACTGCAACATGCCACACTCACTTCCTCTCACCATCTCTATATTCTATCTCACTCTCTTATAATACCCAGCATTCTCTATATGCAATTGGCAGCAGTATGTTCCAGATTTATATCATATATTTCGAGTGTGTGTTCAAAATTACCAAGTCCTTACCTCCAACTACAACTCAACTCAACCACACCAATCCACTGATGCACTGACCACAATCTGAAGTCACCATCCAGTACTGGCAACAGAGTTAAAAGTAAGTCATCTATCTCCCTTGAGATCTATGCTTCCCTTTGCCCAGGTCCATGCAGGTCTGTGTCCCACTGCCATGTCATTAAAGCTGGCTAGCCCCCACTAACATCTTGTTGACAATATCCAATGTAATAGCAACACCATCATGTCATCAGCACCAAAAACAACAACACTATGTCACCAACACCAGCACTGGCAGGATGACTATGACATGATGACAGTGGCAGCAGTTGTACCCCATCAATACTCCAATGGTAAATATGTCAAATAAAATTTAATTATCATACTTATTCCTTTCCCACCAGTTTTCTTATCTCTCCATCCACTAGACCAACAACCAACACATTGACCACCCACTTGCAACACCACAGCGACTCAATGATTCTGCTACATCGTGACCAGCAACAAACCAGGCTTTGAGTTTGGCCATTTCTGAGTGGTCCAGGTTGGGCAGGGGATTGGTTTGGGGTGTAGGGGTGTTGTGAGTGGAGAAAAGCAGAGTTCTTTGAGACAAATGAAATCTTGATGAAGGAGGAGGGGTCCCACTTTGAGCAAAGTGGGGTTGATTCCTCCTGATAGTCTTGAAGACACATTCTAGTTGTAAATGTTCTCTTCTGTTTGTTTCATCCTTGGAGTCCTTGTAAGGAGGTTCTTCCCTGTATCCATACAAAATGATGGGCAATGTTATGCTCAACATGGTCAAGCGTAGGCCTGCAGTGGTTCAAGGACTTACTGTCACTATATAGCTGACAGGACAAGGGAGTCTGACAAGGGGGTTCCTTGAAAAGGAGGCTAAGGCCAGCATAGAACTAACATTGGGTCGAAGAGGGGTCCACTTCAAGAGTCTTTCTTGGCAGAGGTTCTGGGGACCATTGAGAACCAAGGGATCAATAGATCTAAGGACGTCACAGGACTAGCAATGAATTGAGGATACAAAGGGAGTGTCCACTCAACAGTAGGATGAGGACTGAGGGACTGAGGGCAATTCCAAGATACTAGGTAAATTGCAGAAGATCTAAGATAGGGAATATACCTGAATATTGAGGGTTTATATACACGAGCCAAATGGTTAAGGGTAGGCAAAGGAAGAAGGTGAGTCAGCGATGAAAAGTAATGGAATCATGAAAAAGCTGAGTCACTACAGAGTAGACATGATGGCATTGAATAAAGATTGGTGATGCAACTACAGATGAGTCATGCTAAATAAGTAAGCAGAAATGAAAAAACAATGGTAAAAGAAAAGGACCCAAGTGGGACTCGAATAGTGAGGGTCAAGGTCCCTTTGGTACACACGATAAGTAAATGTAGGGAAAAGAAAAGAGGGGTCCAACAAATTGTAACAGGCAACTTGATGGAGTTCCTTGCTGCATGGTAGCAGAGGTATGAGGAGAGCTAGATCTTTTGTTGCACTTGTGCAATGTCTGGTCTCAGTGTGTCCTCAAAGGTGACACAACATCTTATAGAAATCCTAAGGTGGCTCTCTGCTGAGACTCAAGACTCAGGCAGGAATGAGACTAAACACTGTGTATATTTGCACAGATCTAGCTGCAGAACATACAAGATAACTAGTAAGTATTTATACAGCTCGGAACCATCTCAGAACAGAAAGGGGATGGAATGGAGCACATGGTATACTACAATGACCTCATGGATCAATGGATGAAAATGGGATAACACTACCATCGAAAGGAGGATGGAAGAAGGAGTGGAGGTCCATGACAAAGTGACTCTGGAACACATGGCTTGAGTTACAAAAGAGGGCTGAAAGAAGAGTAGGGTGAATTGACAACAGGGATCTTCATATGACCATATGGAGCATAGTCTTCAGAAAATAGAGTCCAATAGCATTCTAGGGGGAGTTCGTCTTCAGGCTTTCATTCTGGTTGAAGAGTTGCAAAGTGTTACAACATTTCTGAGATTGCGGATCCTTTGGAACCATGGGAAGGTAACTTGGAGGTGTCAGAACCACAGAAACCGATTTCAGAACCTTTGGAACCACTGGAATCATGCTTACTTGTAACATAAATCTTTGATATCTACGAGAACAGTTACTTGAGATGCTGTATCTAGAGAGAACCAGCTATATGTTACATATACATAGGGTGCTTCTACAATGGCAGCCTACCCTATGCAAAGTGTTCAAATGTGAAGAAGACTTAAATTGACTTTCTGAAATCTATAGAAAGGTTGAATTCTCAATTAATTGGCTTATAATTGATTTATCTGTGGTTTTCATTAGCTTAACAATGGAGCTGACTCAGCTCTGGTGATGATACTGCCAGTCTCAAGTCAGCTGTCATTCATTGGCTCATGTCAGCAAGACCTGCCCCAGAACTGGAGTTGTAGCCAGGTGACAAAGATGGACATGGATTTGATCATAATATCACCAGATGTCTGTTGTGCCCAGTTGACTATGATTGGGATGACTTAGAGTGAGCTCCTCCATAGCTACCATCCATGTTAGCTTATTTCCAGTAACATCAGATAACATGTGGCAATCCAAGATTACCACCAGATTTTCTGGTAACAGCATACACTTGGCTGGCTTTCATATATGAAAATGAGGATTATGATGCCAATAATCTGATGAAGGGGTTCCTTCAAAATAAGCTGCTTGTTAAGGTACTGGATCAGTTCTTCCTCCCAACTGATCATTTATGCTGATCATCATATGCCATAGGTGTTCAAGCACATATTCACATCACCCACCTCGGCCACCAAAATGGATGAATATAATGAAGAGGCTGCAGAAGTGGTCACGGCAGCAGGGATATTGCTCGCGCTCTCATGTAGCAGCCTTGTTGGGGATGAAGGCTGTCAGCCCTCGTGCAATCGCATATGTTGCAGTCCAGGTATGTATTTCTCCTTTACATATTTGTGCATATCTTTATCATGTTGGATGTTTAACTTCAGTTTGCATTGTCAAACTACACGCCTTCACCAGCCAAACCACATCCCACTTCTCCCCGATAGCCAATAACTTGCTCGTCAACGCCCCATCATCGTACGCCGTCCCATCCTGCTTCAACCCGGAGAGGTACCCCACGAACGCAGTCCACCGCGTCGCATAATACCCCCCAACGAGCCCAGTCCGCTGTTTAGAAGCGTAATCGTTGATCTGTCCCATAGGTCCCCACAGCGTGATGCGGTTCCGTTCGACGTAGTCCAAATACGCCCCATATGACGCGTCGCCCCATGCCCAACGCTGCGCGGGGACCAACCACTGTGTCGACAAAGAAAAGTACGGATTCGCGACAAGCAGTATGTCAATCGCCTTGACGAGCGCGGCGCGTCTGACCTCCGAAGCCTCGTTGGTGAAAATTGAAGACAGAGACGAGGTACTCGTATTCACCGATGAACCTGTTGGTGAGCATCTGCCAGGTCACGTCCACAATATCAAATTGGAACTCTGGGATCACGCCGAGCGGCTCGCATGAGCTCCGCACCTGAATGAGCATCTGCAGCGCGGGTACAATGGTTTCTTGCGTGTCGTAAAACACCATGGTGGGGTGGTGTCCGGTGCCATAGAACAGTCTGGACAAGGAGGGCATGAGCTCGATGATACTCTTGACCGTCGCCTGTCTCCAGGTTCTGGTTGTTGTACATCGTCGAGGCAAGAAGCTGCCACGCATCTACGGCGGCGGAGGGGAGGTCTGGAACGTTGTACCATCTCGAGACACACCCGGCCACGTAGTTCGTTCGGTTGATCGGGGTTGGCAACCACGCTTGGTCGAGCAAGTCCAGGGTCAAACCCATGCCGATCATAGAGCTGTTGCCAACCGTCGCATGCATCGACAGGTGCCATAATCACGTTGATGAAAGCCTATGTTCCCTGCAAAGTTCGCACCAGATCCATGGTTTCCCGCAGTAAGCATTCTTTGCCATTGGAGCTACGCCTCACTATACAGATTGAGTATGATGAGGTCGTCATTTCCAGGTACATCCCCAGGCTAGGCCTGAATGCCGTCCATGGTCCAAAACATCTCGGAGCTGAAAAACACCCAACCCTGCATCATCCAAACCACTTCAGGGTCTGCAGCCCGCAGACTAGCAAACGTGCCTGAAGAGATGTTCCGTAGATAAGAGAGATCGCCGCTGTAAGGATCGTTCTCGTTGTACAAATCGATGGTATAAATGGGAGACACGTCTCCATAGAGCGCCTTCTGCTTCTTGATGAACGACGCTTGCAGAGTGGTGAAGAAGGTCCAAAGGATTGAGGAACGAGTCATTCGTGTACTTGCTTGGGATTCCACCCCATTGACTCCCGAGGACGATGGACACGTTGGGATACAGTAGCCAGTGCAGGCAGAACAAAGCCTATGAAGCAAGGCATTACATGCGTCATTCCGAGCTCGACCATGCACGGGACGAGTTCCTTTTGAAGCTTGGAGTGGTCCTCTACCTATTGCATCAGCAAATCTCCTCCCTAACTTCCCTGGATATTTCCAAACCGATTCCAGACCTGGAATTCCAGCCAAGACAAAAACGCATGGACGTCCGAATCAGACAATCCAACGTCACGAAATACCTCGACGAGGACGTATCTGTAGCCAACCCAGGCAAGGGGAAGGTTGATCCTGCGGAGGGGCATTCAGTCGAGCAGGAGCTCCCAGTCTAGAAACGTGTAGAATGCGGCCATGTAACTGAACGTGACGTTGTTGTAAAATTAGCGGTGTTTGACGATGGAGGTTTGTGTCAATGGTATACCAAAGCATGGAAGCGTCTCAGGAAGGGTGTTCAGTCTGGAGCCCGTCCACGAGATATCGCTGCCACCAAAATCAGTGAGGTGCTTGTGCAGGTGTCACAACGGCACTCGAGAAAAAGAAAAAGAAAAGGACTGACGTGCGTAAACTGCAAGAACAAGCGCTGACCGAGTTCCATTCGACGTGGACAGTAGAAGCAGGCGTAGAGACGCCCACCTTGGAACGAACATGCGCAACTAGGTTGCACCGCTCATACTTGATCACCCTCTCTGCACGCACGCACATTTGGCGGGTCGGCATATACCGTGGCCATCACTTTGGAGGGTGACAAGACGGCACGAGTAATGCAGAGGGATGTGTAGACACTGTGGGTTGCTTCGCGTTTGCCGTGAGCACTTTTCATGGCTCTTGTCGTATAGTCGTTGATGTTGAAGTGCGCTCACATTGGTGGTATCGCCTGGTGGGTTACAACTTTTGTTTCATTGCCGATAATCTTGCGGAGCTGGAGTGTTTTGTTTTTCTCGGGTTTGAGCCACTTGGCGAGCGCGCTAAGGGAGGCCCTATACCTTTTCTGACGACAGCACTCTGGGTCATGTGATCCAGCACCAATGGCAACTCTCTATGGACTCGAAGACCATCGAAACATAGAGCCAAAAAAAAATGCTAATGTCATGTCCAGGCCCATTGACTACTTTGCCCCCCACGTCGTGCTTCTGTTTTGATCTCTCCAATGGCACACGTGAGTGGCTTCGACGCCCTTGCCAATATAGTCAGCGCTGCCCTAGGTCGACGGCTAGGCTCCAACATCATCAAATCAACGACGTCCGAGTTCGTCGCTCAAATTACGAAGTGTAGACTTCCTTTATCCCTCAAAAATATACTCAGCGAGTATTTGTAGTTCGAAACCCTGAATCTTTTGAAAGGAATTAAATGTGCCAGATGTTTTGACGTTCCGTTTTAGACATCCGAACATCAAACGTTGCATGAGTAGTCACTTAATAACAAAGTTGTATCTCTGGTTTATAGGGGAAACAAAAACTGGCCAGCAGCAAATCCATCCCAAAGCCGCAATCTCAAATCCTAAAACGTTGCACCTGGTATATTACTGCGAACACCTGCAGCGCGGAACAACTGCTCAAGCACAGTTTCCTTGTAGCAGTCTGGTCCAAGTGGCGTAGAACCCTCGCTAGGATTGGGACTGAATGAACACCGCCCGTGAAGGGTCTTGCAGGACCTCCAATGCTGGAATAAGAGTTTATTTTCTAACCCAGATATCGCGCACTTCATCAAGCAATCGCCATTCAAAGAACACCTCTTTGAGCCCTCAGTGCAAGGGATACTGTCATTTCGCTTAGCTGTCTGGTACTCTCTGTTCATATGAGCAGCAATTAATGCACTGGGCAGGAGGCCCTTGTCACTATGACGGGTGTTAGGTTCCTCTTCATGAGTCATGTCATTAATAAACGATAGGCTTACAATGGGACAGAGTTGGAGACACCTGTCGCCCTGCCAAAATTCATGATATCATTGGTGTGTCCATGTTCAGCATTGTGCTGGGACATTGAACCATCCCCGGCGGATGTCAGCCTCATTGCAACATAGGGCCAAAGCCTCAGTGACTCACCGCTCAGTGTTGTGATGAGGGATTGCCCAGACGGAAGCGAAGACAGCTAAAGAAAGTGCAGCAAGGAGGAAGGAGTTGTAAAGAAACATCTCACAGAGATGGGGAGCAGAGTAAGGAGGACTCCCATGCTTTATAGAACGCGTTCCAGGCACATCTTGATTTTCCGGTGATGGCGGTGAAACGTGCTCTCTCCTAGCAGCCTCAAAGCACACCCGTGCCCTGGAGACTTGAAGTATGTATGTAGTTGTTCATGCAAAGAGTGCTATGATTAAGATTATTGTCTGTGTCTTTCTGCGATGATTATTGAATTATTTACCAGGGAATACAAGGTGCAATCGCAGCTATCACTCACCATTGGATCTGGAGCTGTGCCGGCGGAGAACGTCAATCATTTATGAGTCACTGATTGGCAGTGAGGACAGCTCTTGCCAGGGTAAACACCTTCCTTGCATGGCGAGAGAGATAGATCATGGCACAGCTGCTTAGGACTTTAGGTGCCTATCATCGGAGACAGCTTCTCAGCTTCTTTTAGTGCTTCCCATTATTGTTAATATGCCCAAGGCAAAAATATGCAAAATATTACATTTACATGTACAAGCTTGGGAAACAGATACCACAGCGATGAAACTGATTGCGTTTTGTGTGGCTGAGGATCAGCAGTTTAAACTTTAAAAAGAGTCTTCTTTACGCTTAGTGTCGCTTATATGAACTTACTGGTTCAACTTATGGAACAGGGTCAAGCATGCCATGCACAATGAGGGGCCATAAGCAACAATCCATTTTCTCTTGCTTGTCTCATAGCACTCATCACTTTTTGGTACAAAGTTCATTAGAAATTGAAAGTAACAGTACAGTATATACTAGTCAACACAAAAATCGTGATGGTATCAGATTAAATGATTGATGTTCAGTGAAATGATTGACATGGAAACCATGGTACACATCAAACGAGTTGTCAAAATCCATGCTGCCGGGCGTCACAACAAATGTAAAATTTCCGTTTTGGTCAGCCACTATGACGCAACACCTGCACATTTATTTTTTCACGCTTAACTTATCGTCCCCGCCGTAACTTATATATTCAAACCGCTCTTACTTATCTATTTGTTCACACTTAACTTATTGTTCCTGCTGTAACTTATATATTCAAACTGCTCTTACTTATCTATTTGTTCACACTTAACTTATCATTCCCGCTGTAACTTATATATTCAAACCGCTCCTACTTATTTATTTTTTCACACTTTACTTATCATTCCCACCGTAACTTATATATTTTCCGCCCTTTACTTATATGATTTATATTCACGCCTAACACTCTTATTCCTGTGCTCCCATTCATATAAGGGTGGTGACCTCAGCACCCACACTCCCCCTCTCCATCTCATTTACACACGGTGAGTACCCACAGCCTCCCCTCACCCCCTCAGGCACATGCAGCAATGCAAGGGTGTGCTCAACCACATGGTGACAATGAGGTGGGCATGGCCAAAGCAAGGGTGTCCCCAGCAAGACATGATGACAATGATATGGTGATGAGGATAGCGAAGGTGCAGCCAGCCATAGCAGTGACGATGACAACAATGATGCAGGCATGGGCAATGCAAGGGCATGCCCAACATCACATGGCAACAACGAGGTGGGCGTGGGCAATACAAGGGCATCCCCAACATGACATGACAACAACGATGGCGAGCGCATTGACAACACAAATATGCCACCTGCACAGCATGACAATGACGATATGGGTGCAGGTTATGCAAGGGCGCCCCCATCACCACATGGTGACAATGATGATGAGTGCATGGGCCACACAAATGTGCTCCCAGGACAACATGGCAATGATGACAATGATGGCAATTGTGTGGGCCATGCAAACATGCTACCAGCATGGCACAACAATGATGATGTGGGCGCGGATTACGCAAGAGTGCCCCCATCACCACACAGCAACAATGATGATGACGAGCACATGGGCCATGCAAATGTGCTCCCAGGACAACATGATGATGACAATGACGGTGAGCACATGGGCCATGCAAATGGGCCACCAGCACGGCATGATGACAATGATGTGGGCATGGGTTATGCAAGAGTGTCCCCATCACCACATGGCGACAATGACAGTGACGACAATGATGAGTGTGTGGGCCACACAAACATGCTCCCAGGGCAACACAGTGACAATGGCTAATATTTCTTTATTTTTCGTGTAATGTAGTAGTACTATTTTACAACTAAATACATTGGGTGTGACCTCAAGGCCTCAGCTGTATCATGTATGCACCAAGCCGGGGCTTGAGCCTGAGCTGTGCCGGACCGTGCACATTACTATATAATATAAGTAAAGGGCAGAAGATATATAAGTTACAACAGGAATGATAAGTAAAGTGTGAAAAAATAAATAAGTAAGAGTGGTTTGAATATATAAGTTACGGTGGGAATGATAAGTTAAGTGTGAACAAATAGATAAGTAAGAGCAGTTTGAATATATAAGTTACGGCAGGAACGATAAGTTAAGCATGAGAAAATAAATGTGCAGGTGTTGTGTCATAAGCCATGACTTCCAGAGTTTCCCATGACCTCCCATGCATCAGCACTGCTATGACTCAAATGTCATGTGTCACAATGGAATATCCTGCCACAAACACTTTGCACAGAGATGGTCATCTCTGAGTTGGCCAAGAGCTAAAATTTAAAGTATGTCAAACCCTTTCTCTGCTAATATTGCCTCATCTAATTCCTCTCCTTCATCTGTAACCACTCTGTCAACTCCATCACCAATCCTGCTGCCATCCTCATGCGCTCTGTTATCATCCTCATTGTCAATGCTCTCTTTGTCATCAAAAACACCATTTTCACCTTTAAATACTTCACCATCTGAGCCCACCACCTCACTTTCTTCATCAGACAAATCTGCCAGGTTGGTTTGGCCCTCTCTCTGCAACATCTCATTCCAATCCTGGCTGATCTTGTGCCTGACTCCACCTCCTTGATAACACATGAACATGTCTCTGTCGACAAACCTGTACAAGTTTAGAGTAGATACTTTGAATATCTCAAATAGAACATTACATATTGATGCAAAAAAACAACCAATCAAGTTGTTTTGCCCACCCTTTTGCCAATGGTTCTTGATGTACAAAAGAATCACTCAAAGGATTGCCTGTGGCCCCAGCAGTAAAGGCTGTAATTAAATGAACACCTCAAACAACTAAGTGCAGGTCCATGAAACTGAAAGCATCCACCAGATTTGCTTGATCAAAGAACTGGATGCAAGTGAGTCTTTTCGCATTCCAATCAGAGACAAAGTTGGCATCCTGACAGAACCAGCGAATGAATAGGACATCCATTTGTTCTGGCTTTGAGAATGGTGAATTGACATCAATGCAATGTTCTACCATGACATGAAAGATTAGACAGACACACATATACCATGTTCAACAAATCGCTCAACTGCCTCTTGATTGGCAATGCTAATCATTCTTAATTCCTTTTTCTTTCCAGACCAACTGAAGCACTGCTTTGAACATCAATGCTCGAGCTCACCCTATTAAGCAATGTACCATATCTATGTATAACCAATAGAATCATTACTTACTATTTGGGTTGAATAACTGTCCATCATGCCATATTAATGAATCAGGTCTGGGTAATCTGCAAGCACATGATACTTGTATATTGATAAATTGAGTTTCTTCAGTTTTGGCACTGAGTTTAATTCTTACTGGGTCTGTGAGTTCTTTTTCAAAAGTGCAGCATGACGACATGCATGAGTTGCTGCCTCTTGAGGTAGCTCAGTAGTTGGGTAGAAATCACAAGTTGTTTTTTGAAAATGACATACTAAGTGACCAAGTTGGGCTGTTGCAGTCTCAAATAAGTTGAGTGTGTTGTTCATGTGCACCCTAATTTTGGCAAATGCATGCCAGGTCGCCAGGTCAAAAAGAGGGTCCAACACAATCTCATTGTGAGGAGATGGAAGAAGTCCCTCAAACACCGGGATAGCACACTGCTCAAAAACTTGTTAGAATACATTGTATACATAAACATAGTACTACAGCTGTAATAGATCCTCAAAATCTCTAGCTGCCAGATGCTTCATCACTGAAGCATTTTTATGAAATGCTCGAATGGTTCCATGCCCAAACAGTGGTACAGAGTGATACCTATTCAATCAAACTCTGAGTTATATACAAATTAAAGTGACACACTGCCAATTTAATTCTTGGATTGCATTCTCACCTGCAGCATGCAAAATACACATCAGATGTGTAAATATCACTTTTCAGACTCTGAGTTTGAATTCATATAGAAGGTTGATTATATACAGTAGGAAGAAATTGAAGAGCAACTCCTCAGTTGAGCCTGAAAGTTGCTCAGAAAATGCATTCTAAAACCTAGTTAGATTTACCATTGATTTTGGAAACATTACTTACTCTAATGGGCACCAGAGATTGATCCTTCAAAAGACTAACAACATTTTTACTGCCAAATGACTTGCCCTTGAATATTGACCTGCATGCCTTGTTGATAATTTTTTTATAAGCATGATTGTTGATATGAACATGTCTTCATTGAATAATCATGTCAGACTGTTTTCCCATTCAAGAGACCTCTGCTTTCTTGATGAGACAGTGTGGGCATGGGCACTGGCCTAGAAATTTGATACATGCTAATAATACCCTAATTTCAACATTAGCGATTGACAAACATGAAACAAATGTACTATCTCTCTGGGTAATTGGCCAAGTATGAAAAAAACCATGGATAAAAATGTCGAGTGATATGATCTGCATACTCAACTAATATATCTTTCTCATATGCATTGACAAAGTCTTCACCCAATAGATTCTGCCATATGGCCTGCATAAGCTCCTGCTTGAAGTGTGTATACATGTCTCCAGTGGATGCAACTTTATATACATGCATGTAAATATCTTGGAAATCATATGGCAACTACAAATCATATAAGTATTAATTGAATAGAACATGAATCAGACTTACTGAAGGAATGTATGCAATATGATGGCAAGCTCCTGAGCTTGGCTTGCCTTGGATGTACTTGAATTGATTGCCAAAGTAAAGGTATACTGGCCACAGAAAGACATTATCAAAATTTGAGAGCTATGTGGTGTTGGACCACAGCATCGAAGGGACAACCACCCATTTAGTTTGATCGTTCACATCTCTTGGAAAGCAATTGATTTCCCTGTGAAAATTGAGCATTTGTGATGACATGTAAGTCTCTGAGAAGATCCGAACACATTATCCATTAGCAGTATTCCAATACTGACTAAATGGTGTATAATGAAAGGAGGATGCTGTTGAAATTGTGATCACATGTTTGTGTGACTTTAACACATGACATGGAATACATGTGACTTGATCACATGGATAAGATCACATGATAACAATGGTCTGGACAAAGTCCAGAAGTGATCTCTTATCTCTTATCAGAGATTAGATATCAGAATGTTCTAGACAATGACATCATAAGTCTAGACTCTTATCTATGACATCATAGATAACAATCATCCAATTGGATATGATCCTGGTTATCAACCAATAGGATGAATCAGTCTTATTATGTTGATTAAGCATGACATATAAGATATGACACATATTGGCCAATGCTATTGATAGAACCAATAGCATTTCTCTCTCTTATCTAGTGTATGTGTCATCCCCTCTAGATATAGTAATTGTATATGATCCATGCACATATCCTGTACATATATAAACTCAGGACTCTGAGAGGGATTTCTCCCAGAGTCAACAATACAGTCTTCACTCAGACTACTCCCCTCTCTCTACTCTTCAAGACTTTACCCAGTAACCTCAGATACAAAGAGTGAGTATTTCCTCACTCAGTCTCTTGATATCTTCCTCACTGCGAGCTCTATTACTGGATGACCTGGGTGTCAGAGAAACCTGCTTCCAACAGATACAACAAGGTTACCAAAGACATTTTTCATGATGTTGACAATAGAGTGGTGATAGATGTTTGTGAGTGTGATGGTGTTAATCTCTTTGTCATTCTCTAAGCTATACTTCTTCCCTTCCTTGATGACTGAGAGGCTCACATTGCTTTGAACCCATTCATGGTAAGTACAGAATGAATTGCCCTTGTTTCTGAGATACTTCATGATCAATGAATATTAACAGTCATGACTGAAACAAAGCTTCTCTCCAGGGTCAAAAGCCAGATCACTAAGGTACATCTAGAGCCAATTAAGTTCATCCTTTATCTTTGTTGTAGACTTCATGTACTTCCAGCACATGAGTAAACTGGCAGTGGAACTGCTGAATGCTGAGAACAGGTTCTCATGAGTGATATCAGAAGGGGGAGTTGTTATGCTCGACATGGTCAAGTGTAGGCCTGCAGAAGTTTGAGGGCTTACTGTCACTATACAGTAGACAGGACAAGGGGGCCTGACAAGGGGGTTCCTTGACAGGGAGACTAAGGCTGGCATAGGACTAACGTTGGGTTGAAGGGAGGTCTGCTCAAGGGTCTTCCTTGGCAGAGGTTCTGAGGACCATCGAGGATTGAGAGATCAACAGGTCTAGGGACATTGCAGGACTAGCGACAGATCAAGAATATAAAGGGAGCATCTACTCAACAGTAGGATGAGAACTGAGGGACTGAGGGCAATCAAAATACTAGGTAGATTGCAGGAGGTCTAAGATGGTAAATACACCGGAGTATCAAGGGTTTATATATGCGAGCCAAAATGGTTAAGGGTAGATAAAGAAAGAAAGTGAGTCAGCAATAGAAAGTGATGAAATTGCAAAGAAGCTGAGTGACTGTGGAATAGATGTGATGGCATCAGACAAAGGTTGGTAATACAACTGTGGATGAGTCATGCTAAATAAGTAAGTGGTAATGGAAAAGCAATGGTAAAAGAAAGGGATCCAAGTGGGGCTCAAATGGCAAGGGTCAAGGTTCTTTGGCATACATGATAAGTAAACATAGGGAAAAGAAAAGAGGGGCCCAACAAATTGTAACAGGAGTCACATTTGAAACAGGAAAGGGAGAGATGCCTAACATAGAGTAGGTGCATCAACTAGATTGCTGAGTGTCATATATCAGTCAGAGTTGTGTGTTGGTTTCTCAGGGTAGATATGAAACAGCCCAAAGATGTCCAGATCAGTCTGAAACTCTGAAACCATTGGCCAGACAATGTCTGCATCAGGAGTAGGAAAGAGCTGAGGTAATGGTGAAGGTAAGGGGACATGCTGAAAAGCAATAATCTTACTAGGTACAAAGTCGTTGAAGTATGCAGGAAGGTGAATATGTCACCCAGATTGTCGCTGGGAAGGTCCTTGAGGAGACATAGATATCTGATGGATTTCTTCTTCAGGAGTAATGCCCAGAGGACCAAAGACTGCATCAGACTGGAAATAAATTAAATTGACATTTTAAAAGAATAATAAAAACATACCTCAGACTGAAACACTTCTACCTCAGTTGAAAGACATGAACCACCTGGTTCAGCTGAGTCATGAACATTGCTTTGTGGGGAGTTTGGTGAGCCTGACATGCTTCTCTTGTGTTTCTTCTGATCTCTTCATTGTTTGTAAGTTGACTGAATATGAGCTCTTTTTGCCTGGTTTTGGGGACATTGAGGCTTGTAAGAAGTGAGTGAGCATTTGGATGGAAGTCTTTGCCTACAGCCAATGCAGGTGAGAACCATGTCTCAAGCTTGGGGGAGTGACAAGTCAATGGGCAATGAGATATTATTGACCATCACAGTGGTATGTATGATATAATTAATAGACTGCATCTGGATTCCAACAACTTGGAACAGAGTTTCAATTGGATTGTTGGCTCTGCAAGATAGATCTGAAACCTTATCTCTTACCATGACTAACTCCATCAAGATGTCAAGCAGTGGCTTCCTGACAATTCCCATTTGTCAAGACAATGTGATCATCCTTGAGGTAAACAATCTCCTTGTCAATTGGCCCATGTATGTGATCAAATATGTCATGGAAGAGCCAGGACCTCTGATATTCCTTTTTTTGGTTTTCATTCTAAGAGTCATGCTAACTTTAGAATAGAAGATCATTCTTAGGCTTAAAAATGCTACCAAACATGCTGTGAAAGATGACAGTGAATATGAGACAGACTCCAATCAGGAAAACCCTGATAACCCATTCATGCCAGCAAAACAGCCCTGCTTCTCACATGAGGGTTCTTACATTACCATCCATCTTTCCTCTCTGTTTGTCCTTTATTATTTTCAGTTCAATTATCAACTTGTTTATTTTTACTAAACAGTGAAAAAGAGAACAAAAATAAGAAAATGCTCACCATTAATGCCATTCCAGTCACCCTCTCAGGTCTCCCAAAGGAGAACATCCCCAAGCTCCCAATGAAGACTTTTGGATAGAAAGCTAGATGGCCACCCATTCATTCTTGATCCTTGAGACCAATCCCAGTCAAGGAATACTTATCATACTTTGAGACACTCTGCATGTTTCTGGCAGACATAAAGGGAGTTGAGAGCATCCCTTAGGCTGGAGTTTTTTTACCTTTTTTATTGCACTGTCATGCTCTCATGTATTAGTATATATACTTGTTGCTATGTGATATAAATGAATCAGTAATTGAAAATAATCGGAAACACCTGATGGAACCTGATCATCAATCCTTTTCACCATGTTCCATTGCAGTCTTACCACCATTATCATGCCATCCATAACTGTCAACAGTAAAAAGCACACTCAAAGTCTGGATGCTAAATATGCCAAGAGATACAAGAAGACAGCAACAAAGAGGTGAGCAACTGTGAATGATGTCCATCAGATCAAACTTACCTCTGCAGGAAATATCGTTGTGCTGCCAAGACTGAGTACAGTCAAGAATCTCAAGGTTCCAGCTCTGAATCAGACAACTCTAACTCAGGGGTCCATATCAGATTGCAGGATTGCAAGACTGCAGGCTGTGTAATTGCACAGTGTCATGACATGTTTGCTGATATTGATGTTATCATCACTGCAGTCATGCTCTTCAAAGAATAGAATGACACTAAGAATGAGAATCTCAGTAAGTCTGAAGATGAGACAACTCGAAAGCACCAAGAGGACTACCTCCATGAAATGTAAGTATGCATATATAAATCTCTCAAAAGGCTAAATTACATTTTTATTGAGTCCTCCCTGGACAATGACATGATACAAGAGGATATATGCAGTGTTGCTCCATCTCATCCCTGAAATCAAAAGCTGATCAACAATCAAAGCTCATATGGAAAACAATATAAGAAAGCAGTATAAAAGGTACATATATATGTGATACTATGGATGTGCTAACTCCATTCAGATCAATGATTCCATAAGGGGAGCAAGAAGCAATGACAGTGGAAAAATACCCATTGTGAACTACATTACCAAAGACCCTGCCAGCAAGAAGAATATCATTCCTGCAGGTATCACTTGGTCTCAGCTTGGATTGAATAATCCATTTCTTACTGGGTATCTCTGTCCAGTTGATCAAGTAAATAATTTCTACAAAAATCCAAAGGGGTAAGTCAAACCTAGAGTGTTTACATGAGCAAGTTGACCATCTTATATGCCAGGACATGTGCAGAACTAAAAAATGGAAAAATTAGAATGGCAGCAGATAATTTGCTGGCATTCCCATGGGAAAAAAATGGCTGCAACTACAGTGAAAGTAATCTCTGAGTGGGTTTTTTCCATGGATTCTATATTGAATGCATATGTTCTTTTTAATTGGAGAAAAATATATTCAGCAGATTACAGATTGTTACACATATTTTCTTAGGACCATCAACTGCCATGGGAGGTGAAGCGCATGGATCAAAGCCCAACAACTCAGAACTGGCCCATATGAACTGGATAGAAGGTGCTTCATTATCATATACTGCAGTCCAGGTAGGTATATTTAATTGTCATGTTGTTTTATATACTAATTGAAGCAGGCTCGATGTGCAATTAGCAGTTAGAGTCAATGGAGTGAGCAAGATGGAAATTTTGACTATTGGGTTTTTTATTAGGCCCTTATCGACTTGATTGATAACTGTGAGAACATTGAACATAAAGAAGCTCTTTTGAAATGCTACAACTTGTGAGTTTTGTATTTTCTTTTTTGCCCTAGTATTAATGTTTTACATGCCCTATTAGGATGTTGTTCAAAAATAAAGGAGAACAGCAGAGTGATCTTTAAAAGAGCATAGAAGATATAGGACAACTGTCTATTTTGTCACAGATGCATGCTCAAGGGGCTTTAAGTGGTATGTATATCCAACTGGTCTGGAATGTAACTATCATAACTTCTCTATCTGATCCTGTGTTGTGCTTTTAGAGACCCAATTATATTTTCAGAGCCACTGTCACCCTGTGCTGATGACCAACATCAATCATTTTGAGAGTTCAACAGGATGTTAATACCCTCTGCTTTTGATTACACCACAGTGAACACAATGCAAGCTGATCATACTGCAGCACAAACCATCTGAGCCACACATGTTTTTAGAACACTTGAAACTGCAGAATTTGAATTCAAAACACCAATTCCAAGTCCTCATTGCCAGGCTCACACAAGATCCAAGTGTCAGGTTCTCACAAGTTCTCATCACCAAGTTTACACAATTCCTCCTCATAGCCTGGCTAATAAAAGCCCTCCTCAGTGTCACATCCACACAATTTCTCCTCATTGCCTGGCTTATGCAAGTCCTGAATGTGATGCAAGCCCCTGTCACCAGGTTCATGTGATCACTCATTGCCAGGTCCATGCAAGTCCTGAGCATCAGGAGCATGCAAGCTCACATGCAATCCCTGCTCGTTGCAAAGTTCATGCCAGTTTCAATTGTCAGGGCCACACAAGCCCTCACCACCAGGTTTGTGCAATCTCTCATCACCAGGTCCATGCAAGCCCCAAGTATTAGAACCATGTGCTGGAGGCACCACCATGCCGTGAAATAAACCTCTGAGTGAGCTTTCAGAGGTCAAGGCAAATGAGGAGGCAAATCAGAAAGAGAAGAGAAGGAGAGTTGTGGTCAAAAAGGGAAAGAGGAAAGCAATGGATAACAACACAGACATATCTTCAATGCTTCATTTCTGTAGGATGTCTAGAAATAAATAGAAATTCAAACTGTGTTCAGAGTCTCACATTTTACATCTACAAAAGTGTTGTACATATTCTTGCAGATTTCCAATTCTGCATGTCTCGTGTTGGTTCAATGCTCAAGCCATCTCATCCCCCTCATTGCAAGCCTCATCATTGTTAATGCTCAAGTTGTTTTCTTGTTGCTCTCCATCTCATTGTTCTCATTGCAAGTCTCATTATTGTTAATGCTCAAGTTGTTACTTTTTCATCACTGTGTGACACTTGTTGCTTTCATTTCATTTTGATCTTAGGATTGCTGGGTAGAATGAGTATACCATGGATTGTCATAGCAGATCAGGGCAGTGGATGATGTAGTATATGATCACTAAGCAGTTTATCGCATGTATAGCAGAGATAATAATGCATATCTGGTTATGTCTGAAATTCTAGTTCATCTCTGCTCTGGAAGATTTGCCAAGATGGCATGGCTGTGGCTGAAAAAGTTGTTCATACATATATGAAATAGTGAATTGAAAGATTGCAAAAGACAGGACTTGTATATATGTCAGACTGTAGTATAGTATACTAGCTAGCTTAAGTATTACAATCAATGACTATCTCTGAGCATATATAAACTTTACTTTTTTTGTAATGGATAAACTGACCTGATTCATCACTGGTCATGACACAGCAGAATCCATTCATGGTTGATATGTCAACATCATCATCAGCCAATTGTTCCAGTAGTTACATTTTTCCATGATATCAACTAGCCTTTCTTGCTAGTGCAGCAGCACCTGCAATTTACTGTAATAAATACATACTCCTTGCTAGATCTGTATATCTTGCAGTGCATTGCTAGTCCTACATCAGG
The DNA here is from genome assembly GCA_038090255.1 of Austroboletus niveus. Lineage (NCBI taxonomy): Eukaryota > Fungi > Basidiomycota > Agaricomycetes > Boletales > Boletaceae > Austroboletus > Austroboletus niveus. The sequence goes on from JBBPMJ010000185.1 coordinate 48,567, forward strand.
AAAAAGACTGTTGCTATGTAGCACTATATAGCACACATAGCAGTTGTTGCTCATCTTGTCTTCCCCCCTCTACATAGAATTATGTAGCACATGTGAATTTCCAAGTCCACTATATAGACCCAAAAAGACTATTCACCACTATATAGACAGAAAAAAAGCACAGACTTCATTTGATGCTATATTGTGAGCAGCTGAGACTCAATGTAGTTGGCATACACAACTGAAAATGAGTACAATCCATTTATAGACAATATTACAGATGAGTTACAAGGATCTATGCTTCCATCTCATTCTTGTCCTCATGATCCTCATTCTCATCCTGTTCCTTGCCCTCACCATAATAGTTATCAAGTCCCCACTCCTCAGGATTCATGATATCCTGGTCATCCATGCCATTGTATATATGTATGGCCAGATCTAACTCAGCCTTGAATGAGTCATCTGAAACATCAACATTATGTTGCTCCAATGCACCAGTGGTTCCTTGAAATTCACATATGGCATTGGTGAATGCATGAGTGGGTAATGTCTTCACTTCTTTTTTTGTGTCTTGTACTGCAATACCCACATACATACTGTTACAATGGAGTGATTAGTTACATACATTGCCATCATCATAAACATACCATCTGTTCTCATATACCTGCTTTGACAGTTTGTCAAGTAGCTTGCCATGGTTGGTAGTCATTTTTTCAAATTCATTGAGTAATGCAAGGTGGCCTTTGAACAACTAGCATAGTTGTCCTCCTTGAATAGTATTTGTTTCCATGTACTGGATGATCACTTGCCAATTGCATACTTGACCTATAGTTATTGTTAGTGTGAATAAATCTGCATCAAGCAAACTCACCACAGTGACTACAAGGGCAAATCTGACATGTGGGAATGGTGAGTAAGCTGTGGACCAGGTGTTACGAATGCTCTTTTCACCTATTTAAACTCACCCATGGCAGGAGTCAAACTCCTGACCTCCTATATAAGGAAAACCCCTATCAGCACAAGACCACTGGGACTTAGACATTTTCCATCATAACTTATCATGTGACTGCTTACATCAGCAGTCTAGACCACAAGTCACATAACTTGTCACATGCCCAAGGGCTAGACCCTTATCTCTTATCTATGATGTCATGATGACATCATACCTTATGTTTCACATGATGCATGCTTCTTTGCTTCTTTCTCTCACAAACATGCTTCTTTATGACTCATCCATTCTTATTAGCCAATCATGTAATTTCTCCTTATCATGATACAATGTTTCTTTAGGGTATTTACACAAACATGTACATACAGTAGAATAGTATATAAATCCCAGGGCTTTGAGGCTGGAGTCCCCAGCTTTGAAGTCTTGGAGATTCCCTCACAAGCTCATTGCTCTAAAGACCAAAGGGTCATTCACTCTTATCTCTTGCTTCATCTTTATTGAGTTGTTTCAGGCTTACTGTTGCTATACAGCTGACAGGACAAGGGGCCTGACAAGGGGATTCCTTGACAGGGAGGCTAAGGCCAGTGTAGGACTAACATTGGGTCAAAGGGGGGGTCTGCTCAAGGGTTTTCCTTGGCAGAGGTTCTGGGGACCATCGAGGACCGAGGGATCAATGGATCTAGGGGCATTGCAGGACTAGTGACAGGTTGAGGGTATGAAGGGAGCATCCACTCAATAGTAGGACAAGGACTGAGGAACCGAGGACAATTCCAAAATACTAGATAAATTGCAGAAGGTCTAAGATAGTGAATACACCAGAGTATCGAGGGTTTATATACATGAACCAAATGGTTAAGGGTAGATAAAGGAAGAAAGTGAGTCAGTGATAGAAAGTGATGGAATCGTGAAGAAGCTGAGTTACTATGGAGTGGATGCAATGGCATTGAATAAATGTTGGTAATACAACTGCGGATAAGTCACACTAAATAAGTAAGCAGTATTGCAAAGACAATGATAAAAGAAAGGACCCAAGCAGGACTCGAACAGTGAGGGTCAAGGTCCTTTGGCATACATGGTAAGTGAAGTAGGAAAAAGAAAGAGGGGCCCAATGAATCGTAACAGTTGAGGGTATGAAGGGAGCGTCCACTCAACAGTAGGACAAGGACTGAGGGACCAAGAGCAATTCCAAGATACTAGGTAAATTGCAGGAGGTCTAAGATAGTGAATACACCAGAGTATTGAGGGTTTATATACACAAGTCAAATGGTTAAGGATAGGTAAAGGAAGAAAGTGAGTCAGCAATAGAAAGCGATGGAATCGTGAAGAAGCTGAGTCACTATGGAGTGGATGTGATAGCATTGGATAAAGATTGGTAATACAGCTGTGGATAAGTCACGCTAAATAGTTAAGTGGTAATGAAAAGACAATGGTAAAAGAAAAGGACCCAAGCAGGGCTTGAACAGTGAGAGTCAAGGTCCTTTGGTATATGCGATGAGTAAATGTAAGGAAAAGAAAAGAGGGGCCCAACGAATCGTAACAAATGGAAGTCTGAAGATGGACTCCTCTTAGAATGCTATTGGACTCTGTTCCCTGAAAACTATGCTCCATATGATCATATGGAGATCCCTGTTCTTGATTCACCATGTTCTTTTCTCCTTCCTCTTTTGTAACTAAGGACATGTGTCTCCAGAATCATCTTTGTCACAGATTTCTGCTTCTCCTGTCATCCTCCTTTCAATGATAGTGCTATCCCATTTCCATCCATTGATTCATGAGGCCATTGTAGTGTACCATGTGCTCCATTCCATCTACTCTCCATTCTGAGGTGGTTTCGAGCTGTATAAATATGTACTAGTTATCTTGTATGTTCCATAGCTAGATCTGCACAATTATATGCAGTGTTTAGTCTCATTCCTGCCTGAGTCCTGAGCCTCAGCAGAGACCCCTTGGACTTTGATAGAATCTTGTGTCACCTTTGAGGACACACTGAGACTGGATATTGCACAAGCATAACAGACATCCTGTTGAGGACAATGTAGATTTTTTCTAAGTCATCATACTTGTATTTGTTCATTATAAAGTACATGTCCATGGCTCTAATCCAGGATTTGACATCAGAGACTTCTCTGAAGAACTCTTTTGAGAGTTCTGCTTTCAATTCTGCCATGTTGGAGGAGTTTGGGTTGGAAAAAGGATCAAAGTAGAAGTGTGGTTGATTTCTTCTGAGGATGCCAGAGACATTTTCTAAATATTTGATGTTCCCATTGATCTTCTTCATTAGAGTCCTCATCCTGAGGGTTGTTTCTATATCTGTACAAAATGTTGGGTAGATAGTGGGGATTCCTTGCTGCATAATAGCAGAGGTATGAGGAGAGCTAGATCTTTTGTTATGCATGCATAATACCCAATCTCTCAAAGTGTCTAGACACTATGTATAATTGCACAGATCTAGCTGGAGAAGTATAATGTAACTACAGAGAATGAAAATGGTAACTGGGAACACATGATATCAATTGGGGCCTCATGATGTCAGTGGAAATAGGGAGTAAACTAGATCTACATAAAGAGAAGAGATTGGAGGAGTGGAGATCCATGATGAAAGAGGAACTACAAACACATGGACTCAATCTAAAAAGGAGGAAAAATGAGATCACATGGTTCATCAAGAACAGAAATAGACATATGCCTAGAAGGGGCAAAATTCATGGGAAACAGAGTCCAGTAGCATTTCCAAGGAAGTCCCAAGCTTGGGTTATTGAACAAAGGTAAGGGGTTAGAGCACTCACTTGTAACACTCTATTGGTGTGTGCAAATGGTTGACTTTTTGAAGGTCAAGGTGGAGTTGATTTCAGAAGTAGATGGTTGTCTAGTAAGTCATTATAATAATTTCATTCACCCATCTAATCATTTACCCATATACTCCAGGTCAGAACTTCCATCCAATTATATAGGAAATTCATGGAGTTTTCACTTCAGCAAGCCACCTGCACTATTGATCATGATGTGTGAATAATCTGAGGAGAGAAAAAAGAATTTCAAGCTACTCTACATGCCATAAATTGCACCATGAGTATAGTGTCTTTCCATGGGCATCACATGTTTGAAGTACTGAACAAATATTTGACTACTAAGTATGTTTTCTTTCCCATTTGCATTAATATGTTCTCTAAATTTCACATAGGTATGGTGTACTTTTAGATGGCACTAGCCTCACAGGAACTTATCTCAACCAGTTGAAGGAGTTAGTGAAGTAGTCTTTTGTCCAACAACAATCACCAGTTCACAGCCAAACCTCCCCTCTATCCCCTTGGCAAGTTCCAGATGAAAATGAATTGAATACTTGAAAGATAACACCAGCTGACATTGTAGACATTATAGAGGTCGACAAAAGTAAGCAGATAGTATCAGGATAATGATGACTACTAAATCATAATTTCAGGTTGCATCAAGTGGCTCTTTAATGACCAGTTCTGTGATTATGCTCAGTATCAGCTCTGCTTCAACATCAACATATGTAGGATATCATCAAGATAACTACACAAAATGGATCATGTGAACTGATTCTAATAGATTCTTCAATTTAGATAACAGTGGACCTTCTGAGCATATAGCCCTTTCTGTTTCTGGCAATTATACAGGCACAGCTGTTGAGTATCACCCATCCTGGCACATTTCCTTAGTCCAGCAAGCTTGTCCTCAAAGAATCAGTTTGTCCTTGTCCTCTGTTATGATTTGTTGGGCCCCTCTTTCTTTTTCCTACTTCACTTACCATGTATGCCAAAGGACCTTGATCCTCGCTGTTCGAACCCCGCTTGGGTCCTTTCTTTTTACCATTACCATTGCAATACTGCTTACCTATTTAGCATGACTCATCCACAGCTGTATTACCAACATTCATCTGATGTCATCGCATCCACTCCATAGTGACTCAGCTTCTTCGCGATTCCATCGCTTTCTATCACTGACTCACTTTCTTCCATTGACCTACCCTTAACCATTTGGCTCATGTATATAAACCTTCAATACTCAGGTGTATTTGCCATCTTAGATCTTCTGCAATTTACCTAGTATCTTGGAGTTGCTCTCAGGTCCCCCAGTCCTCATCCTACTGTTGAGTGGATGCTTTCTCTGAACCCTCGATCTATCACTAGTCCTGCGATGTCCCCAAGACCCATTGATCCCTTGATCCTCAATGGTCCCCAGAATCTCTGTCAAGGAAGACCCTTGAGCAGACCCCCTTCAACCCAACATTAGTCTTACACCAGCCTTAGCCTCCCTGTCAAGAAACTCCCTCGTCAAGCCCCCTCATCCTGTCAGCTATATAGTGACAGTAAGCCCTCGAGCCTCTGCAGGCCTACATTTGACCATGTTGAGCATAACAAAAGGTCTAAGATCTCCCTTGATTAGCTATCATCATATATGCCTCCACCATTGCCCACCAACGCCCCAGAAACCCTAGACCCTATCCCGACCTCATGTCAAGAAGGGAAACCCTTGACTTGTTGGACACCGATGAATCCTCTTCAGAGAACCTCATCGACACTGATGAAGACCTCATCATCCCTCAACAACCTGAGGACTTAGAACTTGCCCATCAACTCTCTGCGGTGCTTAGTATTCCCAGAGTACCCACCCCACTATCCCCAACCCCAGTCAATCGCCAACTGGCATTTACCTTGCCCCCACCCCCAGCCCAAGTCACCATGACAGCCAAACTCACCGAACTTCGCCTCGGAACCCCTGATGCCTTCGACAGCTCCTATGCCGATGCCATGTCCTGGCTATCCACTGTCCAGATCTACCTCATCATAAACAAGGCCATTTACAATGACAACAACAAGAATATTGCCTATGCCTTGTTCTATATGAAAAAGGACTTGGCTGCCATCTGAGCCTCTACCTTCCAGAAGGAAGCCATCGCCACCAACTCCTTCGGAATGTTTGCCAACTTTCTTGTCAAATTCAAGGGTGCTTTCAAGCACCAGGATACCAAGAATCAGGCCATCAACTGGCTTCATTTGAAATGCCTTATTCCCAAGAAAAATGGATCTTACAGTCCTGAACTTACTCGGCATATTGCTGAGTTCAGAAACAACATTGCCCTCTTGGGTATCACTGATTAGAATGTCCTGATCAACTACTTTGCTGCTGGAATTCCCCCTCCCCTCTCCCACCGCATCCTCTCCATGGATATGGTCCCCACCAAAATTGATGAGTGGTACTCAAAAGCCATTCACTTCCAAGTCCAGAATGACCACGCTCAGACCATTGTCAACCAACACTGCACCCACTCCACCCCTGCATACTGGTCCTACCAGATCCCCTTCACCACCTCCCCTCCCCAGAAAACCTGTGATCCTGATGCCATGGACGTTGACACAGTCAACATTCCCAGATCCCCTAAGCTAACTCCCAAGGAGTGGAAGCGATGCTTCAAAGAAGGGCATTGCCTACACTGCAAGCAGAAAGGCCACCGAGCTGATGCTTGTGGGAAGTACCTCAAGGAACCTCGTAAGACTTCAGTCAAATGAGTCGAACAGGTTGATGACAACCTCCCCAAACTCCAAACCTGTGATGATGATGATGATGACCTCACAGTTCATCACATCCAATTCACCCTTTCCCTCAAGAAGGATTTTTAGAACAGAGATCTTGATCAACATGGGACTCTCCTAAAAT
>JBBPMJ010000186.1:0-32942 GCA_038090255.1 Austroboletus niveus
TCCTCAACAGTCCCCAGAACCTCTGCCAAGGAAGACCCTTGAGCAGATCCCCCCCTTTGACCCGACATTAGTCCTACACCGGCCTTAGCCTCCCTGTCAAGGAACCCCCTCGTCAGGCCCCCTCGTCCTGTTAGCTCTATAGTGACAGTAAGCCCTCAAACCTCTGCAGGCCTACGCTAGACCATGTCAAGTGTAACACTTCCCCCTCCCAGAATGAGAAGAGAACATGTCAGAATTAAGAGTCAGATTGTCAGATGAATTTAGTGGGAAACATACTGATGCCAAATATTGGATCAGGGCTATGGACACATACTTCGCCATGAATGCCGCAAAGTATGACAATGTCAAAATCTACATCACCTTGAATAGAATGTCCAAAGAAAGAGGAAAAACCTACACAGAAGTAGCATACAAGAAAATTGACAATGGGGAAATCCTGCCTGACTCACTCACTTGGAAAGATTTCAAAGTAGAGTTCCTTATTTTTTCTGACAAGGAAACTTCTGCCAATGCTTGAAGGAAGCTAGGAATGATAAAAATGAAAGGAAAGGGACTCAACTCCATCAACCAATATAATACCAACTTTCATCTCCTTATGGCCAAATCTTAGATCAAGGATGATAAAACCCTAATCGAAGACTATATAAGAGGACTAGATCCTGCTATCACAGAACAAATCATTAGAATGAAAAAAAGCCTGAAACAATCAGAGACTGGATTAACCAGGCCTCTGCCTTTGCTCAACAACAAGATCAGATCAGGGATATCTGGTCTGGATACAACTATGAAGGAAACTGGAGATCTGATGCAATGGATATAGATGCACTTCAAACCAGCCTGGAAAGAAGGATGCTCTCACCAGAAGAATGAGCCCGGCACATTAGGGAAAATAGATGCTTCATCTGCCACAAAGTAGGATGTTCGACTAGGAACCATCCCCAAAACAAAGCCCCACCACCTTGCCCTCCTTGAAACCCTGCCAGGCTAAGAGAAGTGGTCACAAAAGAAGCCGATGAAATGGAGAAATACATAAAAAGCTTGAAACCTCCAAGAAAGTAGAATGAAAAGAAGTGTTGTGAGTTCTGAAGGAATGTTTCAACAAGGAAAGCAATGACAAAACAATAGCTAGGGTCGAGATGAAAGACTCAAGTTAAAAGGATTTTTAAAGAGGGAACACAAAACAGCTAAGTGCCCCTCACAGTTGACCTCTGTACTGGTATCTAGTGATCAAAAATCAATTCTCATCCAATATTACTCAAATATGGCAGAAATCAACAAGCTGAAACAACTGCTCTAATTGACTGTGGAGCCACTGGATCCTTCATAAATCTTGACTTTGCCTGCTGAAACAAACTTCCCCTTGAACAAATCCCCAGACCAATTTGAGCCATCAATGCTGATGGAACCTCAATTCAAGCTGGCCTTATAAGATATCAAACCACCATCTCCTTTCTAATTGGAAATCATTGAAGGATCCAGAAAATGCATCTCTCTTAGCAACTGAAGGGGTCCTCATGCAGGAGGATTTAGATGGGAAATACATCCCTGTGCTTACAAATCTGCTACCCTCCTCTCTCTATGATTGGAAACTACTGGCCATGATACAGGCCCTGAAAGATTGGCAACACCATCTATTTGAGGCCCAACATCTTGTGGACATCCTTACTGATCATACATAAAAACCTTACATATTTCCATACCCCCCCAGAGGTTATCCCAATGGCATGTCAGATGGCAAATGTTCCTCCAAGATATTGACCTGTTCTTCACCCATCTACCAGGAACACAAATGGACCCTGCTGATGCCCTATCTTGCAAAAATGAGATAGACACCTCCAACAACAATGCCAATATCATACTGCTACCAGATGAACTATTCATTTCCTCTCTGGATCTGGCATTAACCAAGAAAATCCACTCTTTCACAACAAAGGACTCCTTTGTGTTACAAGCCCTAGAAGCCATATATTAAGATACACCCCCTCTCCCATGATCTACATTAGCCAATTGAACCTTTGATGAAGGGCAACTCTACTTCAAACATCAATTATACATCCCTGCAGAGGCTTGACAATCACTTGTTAAAGACCTACATTTCTTATCAACCATCGGACATATGGGACATTTTTGAACCCTTGCCACTTTGGAAAAGAACTACTGGTGGCCAGGCATGACCTCCTTTGTATGAAATTATATTGCCAGCTGCCCAACCTGTCAAGTCTCCAAAGTCAACACACACTCCATCTGCCCCCCCCTACTCCCTCTTTCATCAAAAGCAACTCTCCTGTTTTGACAAATATCAGTTGATCTAATCTTCAGTCTGCCCCTTTCCTGGGGATTCGACAATGTCATAGTCTTTCAAAGGGGATAATTCTCTGTCCCTGCACTAAAGCAATTGATGCCATTGGAGTAGCATGCCTTTTTCTTGACCATGTCTTCAAAAGGGTTGGACTTCATAATAAAGTCATATCAGATAGGGATCCACAATTTGCCTTGATATTTGCCAGAGAGCTTGCCTGCCTACTCCACTACAATATAGCACTATCCTCCATATATTACCCTCAAACAGATGGAGAAACAGAATAAGTAAACCAGGGGCTAGAAATCTATCTTCATATCTTCTATGCCAACTTCCCTGGGAAGTGGACAGATTACTTACCCCTGGCAGAGTTCCATCACAACTCAACTGTGCATTCCATCACCAGGAAATCCCCCTTTGAATTATGTATTATTAGGTTATTCTCCCTGAGCTTACCCATCCATTGGAAAAATCTTCATTCCTGAATTAGAATCCCATCTCTCAGCATTAACAGAAGCCTGCTCCAAAGCACAAGCCACCCATGAGAGAGCAAGACCATTCATGGAATGATGAAAGAACACTAGGTTCACCCCTTGGAAGGTGGGAGACAAAGTTTGGTTAGAAAACACCAATCTAAAAACAAACTACCCCTTCTGAAAACTAGCCCCCAAGAGAGGGTCCTTTTGAAATTGAACAAGTACTATCCCCAGTATCATATCAACTCTGCCTACCTCTGATGTGGAAAATCCATGACATATTTCATGCAGCTCTCCTTTCTCCATTTAAGGAAACTCAGGAACATGGAACAGGATATATAAACCCCCCATTGAAACTAATAAGCAGAGAAGAGGAATGGAAAGTTGACAAAACCATTGCCCACATGAGAAGAAAGGGATTCTGACAATTCCATGTCAGATGGAAAGGTTATGGATCAGGGGACAACACCTGGGAACCTGAAACCAATCTAACTAACTTTCAAGAAACCATAATCACTTATAAGGAGTCTTGAGGCCTGGAAATCTAACTGAAATGTCCTACTATTCCTCTGTCAAATCCCCACCAGCCCCACCACCACTCCAATCTGGAATCTTTGTACCTGAACTACCCCCAGTCAGGGGACATCAACTTCCCACTGTTTTCTGAAATACCCTCTTTTCTCTCTTGGTCAACCATCTCCTCTATGATGAAGCACCCCTCTTTCACCCCCTTATTTCAACCTTTCAGCAAATCTCCCTGGCCACCAAGCTCAACTCTGACCAAGCTAGATCCAACCCTACCCCAGCTGACTCCATGGATTATGCCATTGAATACTTCCTTGCAGAAGCAAGAATTCAGGTGGCCCAACTCTTGGCCAATGTGGAAGTCTTTTGACTCATTAACACTTTTCCCCAACTCGCAATGGCTGCCTATCTCCAACCTCTTCTTCAAGCCCTTACCAAAATCCAAGGAAGAGATTACCTTGCCAACTCCCCCTCGGATGAATCTATCGTATTCCCCACAGTTGCCCCCATCATTTAGTGCTTTGACAGGGCCCATCATGCCCAGAACCCCCCCCCATTATGGGATCTTGTGGACCCATCCTTGAAGGAATTACCATGGCTGTGAGGTGAGTTAGAAAAATAGCCCTACAAATGGCTGAAAACTTGGCTGCAACCTCCCTTCCCCCAACCTCCCTGATTCATCCCATACCATCAGATACATAGGTCAAAGTCTGTTCAAGAAGCTCATGCAAGTCCAAGAGATTGTGAGAAAAAAAGCTGATCTGAAAAGAAGCACAGCTTTAAAGGGAAGAAAAAGGCCAGAGAGAAAACTGTGTCCCCTGACTCCCTTCCCATCCCTGGACCATCTCACTGGGCCAAACAAAATAGCTGACTCACTTGCTTCCAGTGTGGAAGCACCTCTCATCTCCAACACCATAGCCCCATCTATCAATGCCCCATCTGCCACGTCTATAAACCTGGCCACATCCAAAGAGACTGCACTGACAATAGATATGCCACTTGTCATGGCAAAGGACATACCTCCTCTAAATGTGCTGGATCAGAGGACAACAATGATGATAACATCATCTACAATGATGGAGATTGGGTTTGAAGAGGTTTTTCAATCATACAAAGGAGGTAATGTTACAAGTCCAGTGGACTTATACAAATACCTTCCCAAGGCTCCGTTATGGACAATGTTCCCTTCTAACTATATATGCTAGACAACTCCATCATCATTCCTATCATCACTGATGATGATTTCCCTTGATGATCTTTCATTTCTTCATTATGGACCCTTTCCCCTAATCTCATTCTTCTGAGATCCAGTTCTCCAATCTCCCCCTTGTGTCGCATGGGCCATGTACACCTACTTACCACTGTTCTGTTATCTCTTTCCCTTTTAGTCCATGGAGTTCTGCTCCCTTCCTATTGGCTATCTGAGGATGTACATATAACCAGTCACTAGATACTTGTGTTCCCTAGCTAAATCTGTGCAATTATATGCAGTATTTAGTCTCTCCTGCCTGAGTATCAAGTCTCAGCAGGGCATTCACACTATCAGACCTCTATAGGACCTTGTCTCACCTTTAAGGAGACACTGGATTGAGGCTAGACATTGTGCACACGTAACAGGTCCCTGGCATGTCAAGAATCCTTTGATCAGCTCAAAGAACTCTTTCTTGCCTGCCCTGTCCTCCAGTTCTTCAACCTCTTGCCTCATTCACTATTACCATGGATGCCTCAAAGTTCACCTCTGGTGCCATCCTTCTCCAAACTGATACCAATGGAGATTGGCATCCCTGTTCATATCTCTCTCAGTCATTCTCCCCCACAGAATGAAACTATGATATCTATGATCGGGAACTCCTTGCTATTATGCAAGCCCTCTGGTGCCACTACCTCCATGGCAGCTCTCACCTAGTCCAAGTATTCATGGATCACAAAACCTGACCTACTTCAGGTCTGCTCAGAACCTCAATCGCTGACAGGCTCGTTGGCTCCTAGACCTGGCAGACTTTGACCTAACTATGATCCATGTTTCTGGAAAACTCCTCACAGGATCAGATGCCCTCTTTTGCCACCCTGACCTCCTCCCCTCTGATAATGCTGATAATAAAGAAGTCACTCTCCTACACCTGTCTCTCTTTATCAATGTCATTGATGCCATGCTTAAAGAGCACATCTTCTTTCACTTGGAAACTGACCCCTTTGTTCTCAAAGCCCTCCAATCCCTGGATGGTACTATTCTCCCAGCCTTTTGCTCCCACCTCTCTGATTGGCAGTACAAAGACAGTATCCTTACCTTTCAGAACTGGGTCTACATTCCCCCTGATGAATCCCTTCATCGGTCTATCCTTCAGCAATGCCATGACCACAAGACTGCTGACCACCCTGGTTACCTCACAATCTGACAATTGGTCACTGCTGAGTTTTGATGATCCAGACTAGCCCAATTTATCCAGAAATACATTGAGGATTGTGCTTTGTTCCAGCAATACAAAGCCAACACCCATCCCACTGTACCCCCACTCACCCCCATCCACTCCACCTGCATCCGCCCCTTTCAACAGATCTCCTGTGATCTCATCACCAACCTCCCCACCTCCTTGGGCTTCGATACTCTCTTGATCATGGTTGACCATGGCCTTACTAAGGGGGTAATTTTGTGCCAAACTAAGAAAACCATCATGACTGAGGGAGTTGCCTCCCTCTTCTTCCACAAAGTCTTTCTCTGATTCTGTTTCTACAACAGAATCATCTCTGATCAAGGCCCACAATTCACCTCAGTCTTCACCAAAGAGTTGGGACATGTTCTCAACTACTCCCTCACACTTTCCATGGCCTACCTCCCTCAAACTGATGGCAAAATGGAATGGGTTAATCAGGAAGTTGAAACTTACCTTTACATCTTCTGTGGAAGCAATCCAACCACATGGTTCAAACTCATTCCCCATGCTGAATTTACCCACAATCACCACACCCACTCTTTCACCAGATAGACCTCATTCTACCTCATGATGGGATATGAACCCCATGCCCTCCTCTCAGTCATCTCCGACTCACACATTTCTGCCATCGAAGACTGCTTCAAATCCCTCATTGCTGCTCACAATGAAGCTCTAGCTGCCCACAAACTAGTCTACCAAATCATGGTGTCACGAAACCATCAATCCTTCTCTCCTTTCACCAAAGGATTCAAAATCTGGCTTAAAGCCAGAAACCTCAAATACTCCATAGTCAATCCCAAATTTATTCTGAAATGAGAAGGACCTTTTACCATCATCAAGGTTCTATCTCCCATCACTTATGAACTATGCCTCCCACAATTGTGGAAATTTTACCCAGTGTTTCACATGTCCCTCCTCTCACCATCTCATGATAACCTCATACATGGGCCAAATTACCCCTTCCCATCACCTGACCTTATCAACAGACAAGAGGAATGCAAAATTGTATGACATCACAGACCTCCATCCTCCCATTCCTTCCTGATCCAATGAAAGGAATACTCCACCAAAGAAGACTCATGGGAACCTAAATGGAACTTATGAAACTCCAGTTCCCTTCTTGATGACTATAAATAATGATACTCCATCTCCTCCATCACCATTCCAATGAACTCCTCACAGTCATGTCCATTACCCTCTCGCCCCCCTTTCCCTTTCCCAGTGATGCCCCTTCTGATGTTGCAGAACCTGGCTGGTCTATGACCATTCCTTATAACACCCCCCTCAAAACCAATGATCCATCAATCACCATCCCTCCACATTTCCTAATCCAATGCCTCTGCAATGACACAGAAGGAATACCCTCTGCTTGGCCTGGCTTTAGCTGAACCCATTCTGAACCTCTTGTCCCTACCTCTACACCTATTCCCCTTGCCCAACAAATCTCCAACCATCCCACTTGCCTTCTATTGTCCATATCTCCCACTGCCCTGCCAAACCATCCCACCCCCCTTAATGACAAACTTACCACTGCCATCACCTCAGAACTCTGTGACTCCAGTCTCACCATGGTGCTTAATGTGCACATGGAACCTCACTCCCCCTTCACCCTCTTATATTATCTGTTCCTAATGAACTCCTGTATTGCTGTCTCCACTGCCACCCTACCATCTCTGCTGCCCAAGCACTGGCCAATCTTCATATCTGTCAACTCCATCAAACCCTGGAGCATGACATTCAGCTGATGCATCAGCTGGACATGACCAACTTTATCATTGACATCAATTGATATCTCCAAAACCTCACTGTTACTGGCAATGACCATGTTTTCACCCCCTTCATATCCTCTGAACCCTTTACTACCCAAGAAGTCACCATTCTTGACTTGATCAATGATTACTGGGCTGGAAATCAAGGAGTCTGGTCCCATCCCCCCAACCATCCCCACTACCAAGAAGCTTGTTATCAATGTTGGCATTTCGAACATTGCTGCCCCCTTTGCCCCCTATATCAATGCCCTATCTGTCATAGGCAAGCCCTGGGCCACCCCCAATGATTATGTTCTCTCTGACCACATACCCTGTCAGTGCTGAAGCTGATGAAAATGAGACTGGATCCCATCACAGGTGTTATTGTTATGCTTGTGCAATATCCAGTCTCAGTGTGTCCTCAAAGGCGATACAAAGTCCTATAGATCTGAAGGGGTTCTCTGCTGAAACTCAAGACTCAGGCAGGAGTGAGACTAAACACTGCATATAATTGCACAGATTTAGCTAGGGAACACAAGTATCTAGTGACTGGTTATATATACATCATCAGATAGCTAATAGGAAGGGAGCAGAACTTCTTGGCTCACATATGTATATAAACCCTTGATACTCAGGTGTATTTGCTATCTTTGACCTCTTGCAATCTACCTAGTATCTTGATTGCCCTTGATCCCTCAGTCCTTGTCCTACTATTACTATTGAGTGGTCACTTCCTTTTAACCCTTCGATCCATTGCTAGTCTTGCAACATCTTTAGAACCCTTTGACCCTGTTGTACTCAATGGTCTCTAGAACCCCTGTCAAGAATACCCCTAGTCAAAACCCCTTGATCCCTATCTGCTGCATAGTGATAGTAAGCCCTCAAATCTTTGCAGGTCACACTCCAACTATATCAAGCATAACAATTTCAGTTTGAACTTTTGCTAGTTCAATTTCCAGATATTTCTGTGCCATCATAAGTGACATGCTTGAATGAAGGGCTTTTCCTGTGAATTGTGTTTGATGATAGACCATTCTTTACTGTTTATTCATCACTTGATTCCATTTGTGCTTTTCAGGCATATCCCATGACCAGACATTAAGACCCATGAGTTTCCAGGACAGGTATTTCATCTGGAATTTCAGATAATCAAGTACCAGGTCATGATGACTAGGTGCAAGACATACTGAGCATGGTGTAGAAGAGGATAGTCCTCTTTGTCCAGTTTTTGTTGTTTAAACAAATGAAGTAGGAATTAAGTGGTTGAAGGAAAGTTCCACTCCTTCATGGTAAATGTATGTTGTGGGGATGTCGCCCAAAGTAGCCACAGCAAGAGGATAACCAGCATTTTTGAGAACTGAGATGAGAGATTCATAGATATAGGAAGTGAGACAGAGAAGAGTTGCAGACCAGCTATCATGAAGAATGAGACCTTCATGAATGCTTGGGAAATTGATGGATGATCCATCAATGTTAGATTTGTGAGTCCAGATGATCCTGGCCTTCCTTCTTGTCAATTCTTCTGTTTTGACTGGATATCTCTGTTGATTCCAGTACTCGGTCTCCTCTGGAGGAATCTCTGAACTGTGGCTGGCACACAGAGTGAGTATTTTCCCTTCCAGAATGAAAGGATCCTCTGCTACCTGTTACAATTCTGTCATTGGCAGGTGATGCCAATGATTGTGTACTTGGACTAGGTACTGGGATAGGGACCGAATTGATTCCATGAACTCTTGTCCTGCTGGAAGCATTTGAACCAATGGATCCAGATTCATGATTTCTCTGGGAAGGTGCTGGAGTCTGCCTAGTTCCTTCTAGAGAGGGGGAGGAGGATAGATGTGTATGTCCCCAAATTCTCTGGGGGATGGTCTCCTCCTGTGCAGGCATGCCTCCCACTGTCTCATCCACCCATAACAATTGTGGTGGTTGATGAGACAAGTGTGTGTTTTGGGCATTTCTCTGTCAACAAATGAGGTTGATCTACTCTCTGTCTCCAGAGAAAGTTTTCCTGAAGATTTGAGTCATATTATAGTCAGAAAGGCCAATTCTGGCTGTTTTAATGACTATCTATACCTCTTGTAATAAGATCCTCTCAGTGAGGATCCTATCTTCTCCAGCTCTAGTGGAGATGTGATCATAATACTGGATAGCTTGATCTTCTAAGGCAGTAACATATGCCCTAGAGTAGAGTCTAGCAGATACCAGTTGATCTGCTTCTGTTGCTGGTGCCTCCATATTATCAGTGTAGTTCCTGATGCCACCAGGAGGTGGTAGCATCATTGAAACTTCACCTGCCCAAACTCCAACACCATTTACTGGTGTGGTGGATAGAGGTGTTTCTCACTGTACACCTAATGCCCTTAGTACATTCCCAAGATTAGAGGTATTAACCTCTTGTTGGTTAGAAAGTACGGGCCTAACTGGCTCTGCAGGGATTGGACTTGGAGCTTGGTATATGGTAGAAGATTGAGGATGGATCCAAATACTGTCTCCATCTGTGTACATGAGTCACTGAAGACCAATTGCTTGGCCTATTGAGCTAATCTGTACTTGTAACCTCTGGATATCCTGAACCACAAACTCCATGAATCCATATGGAGTAAAGACTATCCCAGTGGGACTAGTCCTTTACTCTATCATAGGTATATCCACCCTTTCAACTATAGGTTGAGGGGGATTATGTGAGCCAACATTACCACAAATAAACCAACCAGATTTATGAGTACCTTGAGCACCATGAGTCTGATGGTTGTGGTGATAAAATTTCAAGTACTGGCTGTGCTGCTGCAACCAGGATATTGGGTAGGTAAGTGCAAGGTTTGAGTTTTGTCCCAAGGGGCTTCTAGTAGGTCTGGGAAGAAGTCCTGAGTGGAACTAATGAAGTCCAGGCCATCCAGACAGATTCTGGAAGTCTGAAGTATTGAAATGGTGGTAGGAGTGGTCTTCTGAAGTCAGTTGATATGAACAGGTCATAGAAGAGTGTGAAAAGTAGATGTATTTCATGAAAAGTATGGAGAGAGGTCTTTGGAAGATAAATAGGTAGTAGATGGAAGATCGTCCCCCTCCTAGACATAGCTAGGTATGAGTATTTATAGTCTGGGCATTTTCAGGACTGTATACATATGTCAAAACATAGATAAAGTTGCTAAGATAAGTCTGGAGCATGAGAAATAGAAGCCCAGAAGACCAGAGCATGGGAAAGAAGTCCAGAGATAAGTCTGGAGTGTGGAAACAGAAGTCCAGAAGATCAGTGTGTGAAAAAGAAGTCTGAAATAATGAAATATAAATCTAGAGCTGCTCAAAGCTCTACAGTGAGACATCACAATCAAAGAAAGGAAATAAAGATAGAAAAACTTGAATACTTACTGTTGAGGATAATTGGGTTTTTTGAGTAATCCAAGAAGGCTTGTCTAAAGTTGGATATCCTGACTTAAAAACAATCAGCCCTTGTCCACAATAGACCCATTCAGAGGAATGCCATCCTCCATGGCTAGTAAAAGAGAAGCTATTGTCCAGGCAACCTTGTCCTTCAGACAAAGATGATGGCCAGTCAGTTTAAGTGAACCTTCTTGGCTATCTCATAGGTGATATCACTAGACCACTTACTAGGGACTATAGATTCTGTTCATGCTGACATCTATGTACCTTTTCTTAATGATTCAACCATTGCATTGTTCAAGAGACCTTGAAGGAAAAGTGGAAGGAGTGCAAATTGTCCAAACCATCAATCCCAAGTCCCTTGGATGAGATTTCAGAAGTGATGCCCAGAGATTGGTGGGTTCCTCCACTATTGGGCAGAGAAACTGATTCACCCTTATCTTTGCAACATGATGCATTTGTTCTGCTTCTGTGTTTCACTCTCAGAGTGGCAAAGGTATAAAACAACCCAAAGGTCCCCTCAGTTCCTTTGTAATCCACTCCTTGTGATACCAATGCAGATCTACCCCAAAGTTAAATGAGTTAGTACTGTGGCAGAGCACCCATGATCCGGGGCTCATAACCTGATGAAATGGCAAGTAATTCATGCCCAGGTCAACATCCAGGCAGGTTGCATGAAGAGAAAGAAAGAGACTAAGTGAGTGAAATACTCACTCTAGATCCATAGATCTTGACTAGAGGTCTTGCTCAGTGATAGGACTGTGTCCTGTGAGTGTAGACTGTATTGACAACTCTGGGGATATTCCCTCTCAGAGTCCAGGGTTTATATATGTATAGGGGATGCACACAGACCATGTACATATTACTACATAAACCTAAAAGGATGACACATACACTATATAAGAGAGAGAATCACTATTGGTTCTATCAATAGTATTAGCTGATTGTGTTATCATGCTCAGTCAGCATGATAAGGCTAAGAATAACCATTGACTGATAAGAATCATATCATTCCAATCATTTTATGTGATTGGTAGATAAGAGTACTCCTTATCTATTGGTCAATAAGCTTATCTTGATATCAAATAAAAAGATAACCAAGATAGCCAGTTTCTAGAATGTTCTTATTGTATTCATTATTTTTGATAAGATAAGATCTCTAGAGTAGTGTTTAGAGCACTCTTGTCTCTGTGTGTTCCAGAGTTTGTCACATGATAGACCATGTGATGAGTCATGTGTTTCCAGATCATGTGATCATGAATCTTTTAATATGCTATGTAGGCATCATTCTTTGCTTGGACAAGATATGCCGCTATATTGATATTGCTTATTGGCTGACTGGCATGGGTGTTAGCCTCATCATTTTAACAGTTTGTTTGCACTATTACCACTGCACAACTTTTTCAGAATGAGCCTAATGTCTGTTTGTACTGCAAACATCTTTTTAAAAGAGTGAGCTGAATATCTGTTTGCATCATGAACATTTTTAGAATGAGCATGCACATGTGTAGAATAAACAGCATGTTAAACTTGCAGGTTCCAGGCAACATGTATTAGGTGTCTAGACTGTACTACCACTCATAGCAGCTTGAATCATGGAGCCTATGCTGGGGTGATGACTCTACCAAACCATATGACCAAATACTCACTGGGAGTGAGGACTGGGCTTGGGGGCTTAGTCTGGTTGTGGTGATTTGAAGTAAAGAGGGGATTATTCAAGCAGAGTTAGAAACTCTACACTTATACTAAGTATGCTACATATTATGTAAGCCTATCTCATGTACTGAATACACTACTCAGAATGTAGATAAGTGTCCTGTAGATAGTTGCTTCCAACATAGTGTTACGATTCGTTGGGCCCCTCTTTCTTTATCCTTACTTCACTTACCATATACATCAAAGGACCTTGACCCTCGCTGTTTGAGCCCTGCTTGGGTCTTTTCTTTTACCATTATCTTTGCAATACCACTTACTTATTTAGCATGACTCATCCGCAGTTGTATTACCAACACTTATCTGATGCCATTGCATCCACTCTGTAGTGACTCACTTTCTTCCATTAACCTACTCTTAACCATTTGGCTTGTGTATATAAACCTTTGATACTCAGGTGTATTCGCTATCTTAGACCTCCTGCAATTTACCTAGTATCTTGGAGTTGCTCTTGGGTCCCCCAGTCCTCATCCTACTGTTGAGTGGATGCTTCCTCTAAACCCTCGATCCATCACTAGTCCTGTGATGTCCTCAAGACCCGTTGATCCCTTGGCCCTCAACGGTCCTCAGAACCTCTGCCAAGAAAGACCCTTGAGCGGACTCCCTTTGACCCGACATTAGTCTTATGCCAGCCTTAGCCTCCCTGTCAAGGAAACCCCTCATTAGGCCCCTCATCATATCAGCTGTATAGCCACAGTAAGCCCTCGAACTTTTGCAGGCCTACGCAAGACCACATCGAACATAACACATAGCATGAATAGCTATTTTAAGTGAGCATACACATTTGTAAAGTGAGCATGACATTTTGTAGATTCAAGCACAAATCTTTTGTGAATGAGCATACAACCATCTATAGATTGAGCAACACATTTTCACCTCTCACTGCAACTTAGATCACACCAGAAATGTCAAAAAACATTAGTCTGTTGTTCATAATAATCAATACAGGGCCAGATATGGTGAGTGTATGTGTACATAAATGATATTGTACAATGGAAAGTCATTAGTAAGTGGAAAAAAATGCATGATGGGAGGGTTAAATGGTGTGATGTGCAGGAATAGCAGGGAAATTAGTGATTGAGAAGTGGAACAAGTGGAATCAGAGAATATGTAAAATTGGTTACATAGTACTATACTCAGGGGTTTCAAGTGGGGCAATTCAGATAAGGCAGGGCAGATCTCTAATTCAGAAGAGGAACCAGCTTAAGATCAGTACTGGAGCCAGTTTGAGGGATCATTTCTAAGGTTTCATTCATTGACTGTCCATGGATTGAGGACATAATACCTAGTAAGTAAATCAGAAAGGATCATGCAATATGCATTATAATATGTATGTACCTCCTGTCATACCAAAATAATTATCAGACTTGACTCACTTGCCTTTAGGTGAATGAACCAAGTCAGCATCAAATAATACTGATGCATGCCATTTGAATCTTCTGAGAGCTAAGTAATTGATTAAGACTATTGCTGAAGTTTGCACCAGCTGAAACATGCCTTGTGGTGATGTTGATCCTGTGTCTGAGTCACAACCTAGTACAGGGTCCCAGTTATGTGCAAAAAGCTTTGAGAAAAATTCATCATTGCTCTCTACTGACTCTCTATCCAAGTTAGAATCTGGATCCAGGTCAGTAAACAGATGGGGGGTGCTAGACTGAGCTGAGGCAGGCTCTGGGTCAGATGTGCAGATAGTCTCAACAATCTGAATGTCTGAATCATTAGACTCAGAGTCAAAGTCTTCAGATGACAACTCCAAGATAACAGGAAGGGCTTTGCCCTTGCTCTTGACTTGTGCTGGTGCTAATGATGGTAAGGAAGCAGGAATGACATTGTGCATAGGCTTCAGTTTGGCATCAGTGTCAAAAGATGTATCAGACTCAGAGAAGTCACTGATATGAGACTCCATCTTGTCACTGGCATCATTCTTATCACCTAGTAATGCCTTCTCTATAGCACATTCCAAGTTGATAAAGACATAGTGTGGGATGTGGACTCAGGAGGCTATGGAATAGATAAAAATATCTGAACACATGATATGAATGACAATGTACCAATTGAAATAGTATATACTGTGAATTTGTGGCCAGGTGAACCTTTCACTTCATTGAGATCCTCGCCAGTTATTGTAGGCTGTGTCAGCACAAATAACTTCCATTGCTGTGAGTTGAGTAAAATCCAATGAAATGAACTGGTATCAGGTTTGCCACAATGAGCATCAAGCCATTTAAATGGCTTTGGCAGTAAACAGCGCAACCACCTATCATGGTTCATGAAATGTTGAATGTGAGATCCTTTTCTCCATTCTGGTTGACAAGCAGGCCAAACTGGCGATAGTCTTCAAGTTCAGTCTTCTGTGGCTTTGCAGAAATCTGCAGCTTTTCATACTAGTATGCATTAGTTCATATCATAAACATGGGAGTAGAGAAATTATACATACTGAATTCAGTCCATATGGAATCAGCACAAGTCTACCAATCTTGAGTGGTCTTTTCTTGTGGCTGGAGAACTTGGTGCCAGCACATTTACCCTATGTATAACACATGTAGCACATAGTACTTCAAAGAGTATGATAAGTACAAACCTTCAAAGACATTTGTTGAGGAGCTAAGTTCTTGTAAAGTCTGGAGATCACTTTGCTTCAGGCAGCTGTGGAGATCACCTTGGGTCCAAAATTGTCTGGACTGGGTTGTCTGACAGCCCAGGCAGGTCTGAAATAGCTGCATTGTGTTATGCTCGACGTAGTCAAGCGTAGGCCTGCAGAAGTTTGAGGGCTTACTGTTGCTATACAGCAGACAGGACGAGGGGATCTGACAAGGGGTTTCCTTGACAGGGAGGCTGAGGCCATCATAGGACTAATGATGGGTTGAAGGGGGTCCACTCAAGGGTCTTTCTTGGCAGAGGTTCTGGGGGCCATTGAGGATCGAGAAATCAATGGGTCTAGGGACATCACAGGACTAGCAACATATCGAGGGTATGAGGGGAGCATCCACTCAATAGTAGGACGAGGACTGAGGGACCAAGGACAACCAAGATACTAGATAGATTGCAGGAGGTCTAAGATAGCAAATACACCAGAGTATCAAGGGTTAATATACATGAGCCAAATGGTTAAGGGTAGTCAATAGAAGAAAGTGAGTCAGTGATAGAAAGTGATGGAATCACAAAGAAGCTGGAGTCACTATGGAGCAGATGTGATGGCATCAGATAAAGGTTGGTTATACAGCTGTGGATGAGTCACACTAAATAAGTAAGTGGTAATGAGAAAGCAATGGTAAAAGAAAAGGACCCAAGTGAGGCTCGAACAGTGAGGGTCAAGGTCCTTTAGTGTACATGATGAGTCAATGTAAGGAAAAGAAAAGAGGGGTCCAACGAATCATAACACATTGTGTGCATTCTGGTGGATATTGTAAGTAGAAGTGATGGTAGTTGACATGCCACCATGTGAATCAGTAGCCTGGTGGCTCTGCTTCTTTTCATGGCATGATAAACAGCACCACCCTTTGTGTCTGCCATCCAGAATAAATTGGAAGCATGAGCATGATGCCTGGTCTGACATGGTTGAATGCAAGTCAAGACCTGGCTCAAGGACAGGGAATGGAGGTTGGGATGGACAAGAATGATCAGATTTTGAAAATGATTTACATATATAGCCTGGAAAAACTACAGTGTGCCATCTTGTCATATTTCTAATCCTAACTCTCCTCCGCTCCTCTGTTCCTCCACTCCTCTGCTTCTACACTCCTCCACTCCTCCACTTCTATGTTCGTCCGCTTCTCCACTTCTACGTTCCTCTGCTTCTCCGCTCCTCCACTTCTACATTCCTCCACTTCTTGTACATTCTAGTTACATTACTCTTTGTTCTTCTTATGTACTAGTCTCACCTCTTAGATTTCTCCAATCCTGTGTTTCCACAGCTCCACTTATGTTTCCTTTCCATCTCCATTTTCCCAGCTCTGCTTACTTACATTTCCTGTCATTGCTTTTGTACACTGCCTCTGATCTCCATATAAATACTCCTGTCATGTCATCTGTACTTTAGCTAGTTATCAACTTAGACAATTTAGACAACCCAGACTCTTTTTGTGCTCCTTACTCTCTGATCCTCTGAAATACAGGATCACCAATGATCTGACAAGGGCACAGCGCTCTGCTCTGAGTCACTGAAGCCAAAGTCCCACTCCATCCCCTTTTCATCAAGATTCACAGAGCTTCTATGGAGTTCATCCACCAAGTCTGACCCAGTCTTAACACATCTTCCATCATACAGATCTGTGTCATGATATCCAAACCCTGTGCCCACAACACAGCACATGTTTACTATTGAACTTGCAGGTTCCAGGCAACATGTATGAGGTGTCAAGCCTGTACTACTGCTTGTTGCAGCAATCAGAGTACATATTGGGTACATGACTTATCTAACCACTGAAGTAGCACATTACTCACTTTGAGATAGGGAGATGGGGTATGCTTGTAGATGGTGGTGTTAGGACAAGAAGTGTTATTTAAGTGGAGTCTTAAACTCTACACTTATACTACATATGTACACTACATATTATGTAAGCCTTTCTCATATACATACATCAAGTACACTACTCAGGCTGTAGATAAGCATCCCTTAGTTAGTCACTTTCAACACTTCCCCTTGCTTAATACACTAGTATGTAGGTAAAAAGTGACAGGGAAATTAATCTACCAGAGGGGAGTCATAGAATACTAAGCCCAGCTTAGATTTGAACTGGTCAAGCTTGACATGTCCTAAGTTCTTGGTGAACATATCTGCAGGATTATTGGATTCTTCTAAGAAGAAGATCTCAATGAGCTTATCCTGGACATACTTGTGCACACTATGCCAATGAATGTCAATGTGTTTATTGTGCTTCTCAGTCAAAGGATTTGTGTCCATAAAGATTGATCCTTGATTGGACTGTAAGGATCGCAGACTGGTTACACGTGGACAGTAAGCAACTGGACCGATATGATGCCGAACCGAATCCTTTGTTCCCTTTCCATTCTACATAGCCTCAGTCATACGTATTTAAGTAACTCACATCATTCTTGAATGAGGAGAGACTTCTGTGCAGTCCCCTCGATGTACTGAATACTGTGATCCCAGATCGTACACACGCGCCTGTCTCTTGGTGACGTTGCGACCCCTTTTTCCCCACTCCTCACTGGTTTAATACCATCCCCTTCAAACTTGCCACCCCAATCATGATCCGCACGTGACGCCGGACTCGTCCTACAGGACTTTAAAGCCTTCAGGTTGCTTCATGAAGATATCTTCTTTTAGCTTTTCATAAAAGTAAGCTGAATGAACATTAACTGCTTCTATATGCCAGTTTTCTATGGTGGCAAGAGCCAGCATAAGCCAGACAGTCTCAAGCCTAACCATAGAAGAGAATATTTGATTGAAATCAACTCCCTTGATCTGGGAGAAACCTTTTGCAACTAATCATGCATGTTTTCAACCATCTGATTTGACATTAAAAACCCATCAATTGTCAATGACCTTTTGACCAGGTGGTTTGTCAACCAACTCATAGACATTTCACTCTTGTATGTAGCATATCTAGCTTGCATTGACAAGCAGCTTTCCATTCCTCTTGGGCTGCAGAAGGTAGGGTTTGGATATTTCTATAAGTCTATTCACATAGTGGTTTATGTTCTGTAGAAGCATTAACCATGGGTATCACTTGTGACATCAGACATGTTGCTAATTCAGTGAATCCTGAAAAATGTGCAAATGCACCAGAAGTGCAAGTGTGTTTGTCAAGGAAATGTTCACTTTCTCCCCCTTCATGACATAATTGTTCAATGTCAACTTTACTAAGTGGAGATGTAGAGGGTGCAACTTCTGTTTGTGTTGTGTTGGGATCAAACTGACCAGGCATCTGATAAGATGGGCCAGGATTACCAACAATGTCATGCCACAGGTAGCTCTGGCGAAGGGCAAGGAGAGGAAAGACAGGAGGAGGAGTGGGAATATGAAACTGAGGGGGTACAAGGGCCAATGTGTGTTATCCTCACTGGGAGATAAAAGCTCAACCAATATTTTAGGAAGACCAGTAGGTGGGTTCACATGTACATGTTCCATACTAGAGATCAAATGTCTGGGTGCATTAGTGCATTTGGGGAATAGCTCTTCATCAAATAATGCATGGGCTGAGGTGAAATTATTGGGGGATCTCATGAATATAAAATTCTTAATATTGCCAGGGGCAATGCCTAGATATATCATCTGCTCTGATTTGGGGGCAAGTTTATTTGCCCACACATCATGTGAGATATGCACAAATGCACAACATCCATAGACATGCAGGTATGCTACATCAGGAGGAGCACTGTGAAGCACCTCATAGGGTGTTTTCCAGTTAAGCCTTTTGTGAGGCAGGTGATTATAAAGGTGTGCTGCATGGTTAAATGAGAATTCCCACTGACTTTCTGGACAGCAGGCATCATGTTGCAGACTTTCTGACACATCTGACAGAGTCCACATCATGTGCTCAGCATGACCATTTTGTTGTGGTGTGTGAGGGGCAGATTGAAAGATCTCTATGCCCTCCCCCTTGAGCATGGCATTGAACACTTTGGATTTGTATTGTTCTCCAGCATCAGACATTCAACCTCTAATCTTAGCATTGAACTGTGTCTCTGCGATCTTCATAAAGTTGCCAGCAGCTGATAAGGCTGCATTCTTAGTACATAGGGCAACAACCCATGCACCAGAGGAGTAGTAGTCAATAAAAATGATCACATACTTATATTTCAAATAGGATTAAATAGGGAAGGATTTAAGATCTGAGTGGACCAGTTTGAAGGGGTGAGTAGCCCTACACTTAGTAGGAGCATAGGATCTGTTGGGGAGTTTCCCCTTAGCATATCCAGAACAAATCAAATTCTCATGGGGAATCTCAATATCAACTGGGAAATTGCATGTGTGCTTGCACGCATGATAAAGACAGTCCTTTGATGGGTGACCAAAATGATGGTGGATTGTATCATAAGTTGGGGTGCTTAAGTTAAGAACATGCCCCTCATCAAGCAGTAATGCATTAATGGTATACATGTTTTGACCATGATGACCAGGGATAAAGGAGGCAAGTATAGTGCCATCACCATAGGTGACGTCTAACTTTTACACATCTTCTTTGATCTTTTCTCCAGCATGTACCAATTCTCCAATGGAAATCAGTTTTACATCACTGTTGAATAGATGGCCAACATCATAAAGATGAAGGAGTTTGTTCTTCTGACTGTCAGGCTGTCTTCAGCGAATGATAACCCTTCCAATGCCCACTATGTATGTATGTATATGATTCCAGCTGCAGTGCTGACCAGAATTCTAGCCTTTCCCTTGAGTTCAAGATATTTGACAAAATCTAAACACTTTGAAATGAAATGTATTGATGCACCTGAGTCAAGTATCCACATATCTGCATTATGGGAGTGTGCACACTTGCACCTATAGCATGTTTGCACATCTTTTGCATTCTGGGATTTAGAATCATTTTTGTTGAGATTTATGCCCTTTTCTTCATTTTGGGGTTTGACACAAATGCACTTTGGGCACGTTTGCATTGCATCCTTACAAGAACATTTCACCTTACTGGAGCTCATGGCATTGAAGCAAGTACACCAAGTGGTATTCAATTGCTTGTTATGTACAGTAGGTGCACATGTTTCTACTATACTTGAGTCCATGCAGGAGTCAATAATCATGCTATGTACCTGCACTGTGTTTTCAAAGGAATCAAATGTTGCAGGCAAAGAGATTGGACATACAAGTTGACAATGCCTTCCATGTCACCCTCCTCAGAGCCATACAAGTTGACAATGTCTTCATCATCAGGGAGCTCCATTAAGGAAGCTATGATGGGGCCAATTGGCTCATTATTATTGTCATCATACTCATCATCCCAGCTAGCAGCTGGGGTAAAGTGCATTTCATGCTTCTTACCACTATGATGGTGTTTGATGGGAGGTCAGGAGACTTCAGCAGCAATTTCAAGGGTGGCATCTAGCCTCTGGATTGACTCACTTGTGGGCTCAATACCCAGGCAATGCACAAGGCTAAAAGCCTGTTGGATGCATGGATTGAAGGCAGGACCACCAGTCCCTTGGTAGAGTTGTGCTGGCTGGTGAGCCAGTAGACAGGGATTGATGCAGGGGGTATGAGTGGCATTGGCACTCAAGTAAACATGGGGGGCCTGGGCCAACCAGGTGGTGGAAGTGATGTGGGCATTGGCATCAGCAGACTTCTTCTTCTGTTTGCAACACTTTTTCTTTCCTTCTCAGCAGATGCAGCCAAGGAACCAGCTTCTGGCTGTGAAGCCAGAGCAATTCCAGCAGGCTTTTTCTGCTGTTGTTGGAAAGAGGGCACCTTGCCCTGCTCATTGCACTTCACCACACTAATTTTATTGACCCAGTGGCCCTTGCCTTGGAGACCCTTCATCTCATACATATGTTTGAGAGCAGCTCCTATTTCCTCAACTGTCGGATCCTTCAGCTTGTTTGTAGTAGCATCAACCTTTCAGGTTAATGCTTGGATGGTGATATCATAGGTGCTAGGCACCTTTTCAAGCAACAGCATGCCTGCAATTTTGCAATTGAGTGAGTAGCCAGCAAGAAAGAAGTTGTTCAGGAGATTGTCAAAGTTTGTGAGGTGGGGGAGAGGATTGGAGTTGCCCAGCAACTGGTAGGTGAGTAACTTCTTGAAGGTGATGTAGATGGACAAGATTGTGGACTTGTCATAGTCAGTCTTGAGGGTGGCATATATGTAGTTTGCTCGCCACATCATAAGACTGAAACTTGGTCAAAATTGCAGGTAAAAAGTGCAACAGGATAACACCAACACAAGCATCATTGGCATTATGCCACTTGAGATACTGTGTGACAGCATCTGAGTCCAATGCATCTGCAGGCACCTTTCATCCACCAGACTTTGAATTCTGTACCAGAGAACATGGGGAGCAAGGGCATGGTGACTTTGGAGAATGACATTGTAGCGAGTTCTGAAAGAACAAGGCAAAAGTGTCAGTAAAGTGCACTGACATGGGTTTCCCCTCATGAAGAGCTGAGATCAACTCATCTATCCTTTCAAACTGATGAGGTTCTTGCTCTGTAATATCTGGTATGAGGGTGATGTTCCTTTTTACAGGATCAAGTCATCAACATGACATCTGGGGCTCATAACCTATTGAACTTGCAGGTTCTAGGCAACACATATGAGGTATCAAGCCTGTACTACCACTTGTTGCAGCAAGCAGGGTACACACTGGGTACATGACTTATCTAACCACTGAAGTAGTGCATTACTCACTTGGGATAGAAAGATGGGATGCACTTGTAGGTGGTGGTGTTAGGATAAGAAGTGTTATTTAAGTGAAGTCTTAAACTCTACACTTATACTACATATGTACACTACATATTATGTAAGCCTTTCTCATATACATACATCAAGTACACTACTCAGGCTGTAGATAAGCATCCCTTAGTTAGTCGCTTTCAACTTCCACCACACTGCAAATGGCATTTTCACTTTATATTTCCTCTTCCTGCAACTAATGGAAATAACTTCAACCTCAGGGTATGACTCATCTGTCCACTCATCTTTGGCTACTCTGTAACCCATGGAAATAATCTGTGAGTCTTTAATTTCTTGAAGCACAAGAGTAAAAACTTGATATGCTGCAGAAGTGTAAAAAGGAGCCATTGTTTCTGGCACATCAACAGTGGTGTGCCTGATATGCCTGTCTTGGTCAGCTGCAATCTCAGCATCCAGATCAACACCTGAGTTGGCATCAATGTGGTGAAGGATCTCATGGCAGTCAGCATCAATGCTGTTTTCAATCTCAGAAACAAGCTGGATGTCCTATCAGACAGAGATCCTGGTTAGCTCTACTAAGATGGATGATCCTATGTAAGGCTTACCAATGGTATCTGATTGTGACCTTGCTTCAAGATCTGGTGGAAATTTCAATCACATTGAAATTGCTGACAGTCATCATTCATTTGTCTGATGAAAAGATGATGTAAAAGCCAGAGGTGGCTAGGATTTTCTGAATCTAGCATGTGAATGTCCTCCAGATGCATGAAAAATGCCCACCAATGGTGTAAAAATTGACTGCCAACATCAACCCAATGTCATTCAATATGAGAGTTTCTTGTTGATCTGCCCCACATAAAAAATGACTGGTTGGGGCCATGATGTTGAATCATCCAAATGGTGACATCAATGTTCTTGCTGCCATGATCACCACAAACATGTGAGAGTGTTCCATATTCTTGAATGACTACAAGGAAAACATCAAGAACTGTCAATGCATGGTTGTTACTTGTTGTTACTGGATGCAAACCAACAATCTATCAGAAAGAGTGTAGATAAAGTGCAAAGGGGAAAAGACATTTTACATACTGTGTGACAATAGCCATTGATCATACCATGAACTACTATTCCCCATTGGATCAACTTGTGGTAATCATCAATGTGCCACAGATAATTGGACTGAGATATCTTGTATACCTGGTGCTGTATCACAGCTTGATGTTGAATAACCCAGCCAAGTGGATCAATCCACAGGATGGACATCTAAATATGCTCCCACTGTACATGTATTCCATGTGATTTCAAAAAAGCAGTAATGAAGCACAAAACCAGTGCTTGGATGGATTTGTTTGTAATAATGGATGAGTATATCTAATTCTGGAACCCAACACACCATCATCATCATACTCACCATAACACTGCATCATCAAGTATGAATCTGGTACTGTCATACAGGCAGTGGCATCCTTCACCCCTGAAACCATTGTCATACATGACTTTGCCAGTGACATCCAATATGCCATTACCATCATACTCACCATAATGCTGCACCACCAAGTATGAGTCTGGTGCAGTCATATGGGCAGCGGCATCCTTTACCCTCAAAACCGGTGTTTCCCCCTTCTCCTCCCCTATCATCATACATGACTCTGCCAATGACACCAAACATGCCATCACCATCATACTCACCATGATACTGCATCACTGAGTATGATGTAGAGCTCGGTACAGCTCTACATGCATATGGGTAAATTTGATCTAGTTCCACTTGGAATATGTCTCCTCACTCTTGATTTACTTATACCCTCCATTTTGCAGCATTATCAAGCCCAGTCATCAATGCCTGAGCTCTCACCAGTGGACCAAAAATGGTTCCCAAGTGGTTGGTTTGGACTGATGTGACCTCAGACCACTTGGCTGTGTTGTCTTTGGCTTCAGTCAAAGGTTTTGCTTTACTCAAACTATGTTGCTATTCTTGAATGGCATTTCCAAACCAAGAAAAAAGATATCTACTATTTACTGGATCAGTGCTGGGCATGTTTGATTGGCACCCTCCCCTTACATACTTTACATCATGGACCCCATTCCCTAACTTGGAGTATGTATACAGTCTTGGACATATGTAGACTATAAGTTTTGTACCTCTGAGGAATAGGATCAGCTTTCATTTGGCTCACTTTTTGTTGGAAAAACTCTCCTCCATCACCGAAAAACAACTTTATTCTTCGCTGACCATTCTTAAATGACTCTACTTCACTGACTGTCTTGACAATGAGTCTGGTGCCATCATATGGGCAGCAGCATCCTTCATCCCTGAAACCAGTGTTCCCTCCTTCCTCTAACCCATCTTTGTACATGACTCTGCCAATGACATTCAACATGTCATCATCATCATACTCACCATTGATGTTACCAGCTTTGTCAGTGTCCCCACTAATGCCACCAGAGACTGAGGATGTTACAATTTATTGGGCCTCTCTTATTTTTCCTTACCGTTACTTATCCATGTACACCAAAGGACCTTGACCCTTGCCATTCAAGCCCTGCTTGGGTTCTTTTTTTTTTACCTTTGTCTTTTCTTTACCACTTACTTATTTAGCATGACTCATCTGCAGTTGTATTACCAACATTTGTCTGATGCCATCACATCCATTCAAAGTGACTCCAGCTTCTTCGCAATTCCATCACTTTCCATCGTTGACTCACTTTCTTCCTTTACCTACCCTTAACCATTTGGCTTGCATATATAAACTCTTGATACTTGCTATCTTTGACCTCCTGCAATCTACCTAGTATCTTGGTTACCCTTGGTCCCCCAGTCCTTGTTCCACTGTTGAGTGGATGCTCCCTCCGAACCCCTTGATCTGTCACTAGCCCTGTGATGTCCTTAGAACCTCTGTCAAGGAAGACCCTTGTCAGATCCCTTAATCCAGTTATTTTTGACAGTCCTCCAAAACCATTGATCTGTCATCACCAACAGTCCTCAGAATCCCTCAATACCATCATCTCAGATGGTCCCTCAGAACCTCTGTCAAGAATGCCCCTTGTCAGATCTCTTGATCCCTGTCAGCTGTATAGTAACAGTAAGCCCTTGAACTTCTGCAGGCCACACTCTGACTACATTGAGTGTAACAGAGGACCACATGGCCAATGCCATCTTCACATTATCATTTCTAGATCTTGCAAAGGGCAGAGGTCATTCCCTGTGCCCTTTTCCTTGTTCCACATTACTATTGCTCATGCTCTCCATAGTCAATTTCCTCATGATTGGTGTTCCTGCCATGCATATCTTGGTTCTTCCATTACAAACATGCTCACCATTTTGTGCAGGCCATCACAAAGACATCTGCTACACCTGTTGAGCATATCAAGCTGTTGGTGCAAGATCAGAATGAGATGGTCTTTACCTGTTTTGCTCTCTGTGCTCTATTGACCCTGCCTGCAGATCAATAAGGGGTGTCTTACTACCCATACAAGGGTGTCACTGATGCCTTTGTCCACACCTACAAGGAGGAAGGCCTCATATCCCTATGGTGTGAAAACACCACCAACATCATCCATTACTTTCCCATGCAGGCTTTGAACTTTTCCTTCAATTTGTCCATTTCCAATGTTTCTTTCTGCATTTTAACCATGAATAATCTACAGAGGACTACTTCAAGTCACTCTTTGGCTTCAAGAAGTCAGAAGGGTACTGGTGCCTTTTTGCTCCTCTTCATCTACTCTCTTGACTATGCTTGTACATGTCTGGCAAATGATGCCAAGTCCACAAAGGGTGATAAACTGCATCAATTCAATGGTCTCATTGATGTATACAAGAAGATCCTTGCTTCCAATGGTATTGCCAGCCTTGCTTCTTATTCCCTTAATACTATTCAGTTAGTGCCCTTCCTCTTTGTTATGACATATCATTAACTTCTACTCTAGTCATTGTATAATGATGACCTCCAATTATGGCATTCACTACAAGTCAATGTTTGACACTAGTGTGCAAATTGTTGCCAAGGAGGGTGTCAAGTCTTTGTTTAAGGGTGCTGGTGCTTACTTTCTCCATGCTGCCACAGGACATAATGTAGAGTTTATATGTAGTAACATTACTACTGTGTAGTGGCCTCGTTTACTTATTGGGTTTGATAAGCATGTACTGGACCCTAGAGCTGTCTGTCTGATGGTTGGCTGCTCCATGCTGTGGCTATGAACTCAACATAAGAGTTAAAGTTCTGTTCTATCAATTGTACCAACATATATTTCCCAGTGGTGATGTTCTCTTTAACCCCACCTCCAACAGCTGGTGATTACCAACTCCAGCAGACCAGAAGCCAGGGCTACCACTCCATATTCATTCCTCAAGAGCAGCACCCAGAATTTTACTTCAAGGATAGCATAGTTACTTTTTTTGTACTTTCCCCTCCTTCGTCTGACCATACTGCTTACTGTTAGCTTCATGGTCCAGGTCCCTGAACAAATCCAGGCAACACTCTATAGATTATATCCTGGCCTTCTTTGGTCCTTGACTCTCTTCTATTACTGCCTCAACAAGAAGGCCAGGAGAATGCTGAGGGCAGCTCTGATGAGAATTCTATTGTTCTTTATAACATCATTTGATGTGAATTTGACTACCTCTTGTCTTTCTTATCAGGTGGGTATGTATTGTTCTTTTTTTTTTCATGAATATGAATGGGTAATCTGATGATATGTTATAGATACACTGGCAAGTCACACCATGAAGAGTTCTTGATATCCGTTCTCAAGTTGTCAGCCTTTTTCAAGATTACCCATGGCTTTCAATATGTCATTGCATAGCTCACTCACCTGTTGGAAGTTGAGTCCTCTCTGAAACTTCAGCTCAGCTGCCTGTATTGCATGGCCAACTAGATTAAGCCCATATTCTGAGAGATGATGGCATGTCCATTATCATCCATATCTCGCCTTGAGGCCCGTCATGTGGGACTTGACTACTTCTATATGCTAAGTCACACAAAGATTATGATTGAGGAAAATACCCATGCAATTGCATACACCAAACCCAATTTCATACAGCCAGAGGACTGTAAATTGCCATCCAGATGCACTGCCACATGGAAGAATGAATGATGGAATGGCATAGCATGGCATCTTCTCCATTCTGAAAAACCATGCCAGAGAGAGGATCTATTGTTGTCAGGCAATGACATGGGTCAGCCATATCTGCATGGGTTATGGATACAGATGCATCATGGATGGGGGTGGGGGTATGACTGCTGGGCACCCAGGCCTTTTCTTGTACCCATGCTGGTGTTACAATCGCTCTTTTCACAATTTAAAGCTTGCTCATGGCAGGAGTCGAACTCCTGATCTCCTATATAAGGAAAACCCCTAGCGGCACAAGGCCATTGAGACTTAGATGTTTTCCAGCATAACTTATCACGTGACTGCTTACCTCAGCAGTCTAGACCACAAGTCACATGACTTGTCACATGTCCAAGAGCTAGACCCTCATCTCTTATCTATGATGTCATGATGACATCATATCTCATGTTTCACATAATGCATGCTTCTTTACTTCTTTCTTTTATGGACACGCTTCTTTATGACTCATGCATTCTTATCAGCCAATCATGTATTTTCTCCTTATCATGGTACAATGTCTTCTTATGGTATTTGCCACAACATGTACATACAGTAGAATAGTATATAAACTCCAGGGCTTTAAGGCTGGAGTCCCCAGCTTTGAAGTCTTGGAGATTACCTCACAAGCTTATTGCTCTAAGGACCAAAGGGTCATTCACTCTCATCTCTTGCTTTATCTTTATTGAGTTGTTTCAGCTGGGGATTTGTACTTTACCTGCATCTATATGATGCATCACAGCTTTTAATATTCTGACAGCCACTGTGGACTGTGGGTAACCAATCTACATAGTACTATATCTATACACAGCTGTATGATAATGTTCACAGACTTGGGTAGGAGGTTAGAACAAAGGAAAAAAAAAACTGTGTGACACATATGTACCTAATATCATGCCCTCAGCCTGTTTACCCAACCAACTGAGTGTACCACCAAACTAATGGAGAAGGCCCAAGTGGTGGTCAAGGAAAGGAGCATTGTGGTGTTCTGAAAATGGAAAGGAAGTACTGGCACACCAGCAGCACCTAATGCTGCAGTGAAAAAAACCAAGGGTTTGAACACCGGGAGTAGAAGATACTGATGTTGCTCACAGAGATGATGAAGAACTCTACTCCAATGCAACCAATAGTGAGATGGACCATGCCAGTGATCATCCAGAGCATTTGCTGAGTTTTGGACTGGTCAAGCTGCAACCTGAGATGCTGGCAGAGGAAACAGCTGAGAATGAGCTAGGTTTGTATGAAATTGTTGAATGATACATCTGCTAACACATTATTAAAGTAACTACAAGCTGAATGGATCTCACCCATTTATACATTCTTTGATCCCAAGCCTGTCATCACTGTCATTCATGGTCACTAAGACCACAAATTCAAATGCTTAGTGAAACATTGTAAGATTAGAATACATCATTATTTGGACACAAAAGATGCTTGCTCCACTTTGAACATGCAAAAACATGTTAAATATTACTGGGAAGATGAGGTTCTCAGTGTGGTCAATGATGCCAGGAACATGGGTGATGTGTGGACAAAGATAGTAGGAACATTTATATGAAATGGGTCAATTACAGCAGAATTTGAACAAAAGGGAAAGGGGAAAGTGACTTACAGTTATTGGCAGCATATGCAAGCTGAAACAAGGTAAGAACTCAGGTCAGATTGTTGATGTGATCACCTGATGATGTGAGATCCAGGACAGAGATAGTATATTGGATCTCAGAGAACTTGCACCCATTTAATATTATAACAGATCAAGGGCTTCAATGCTTAATGAAGACAAGAAGGCCAGAATACTACTTATCATCTGCTGAGACTATATTGTGAGATGTGAAACAAGTGTTCAAACGAACATGAAAATGAATAGCTAAAGTGCTAAGAGTAAGTGCATCATTGATCATCATACTATAAGTCACTAAATTTGACTTACCAGGAGTATGACAGCAAGATTAACTTCACAACCGATGCATGGAAATCTTCAAACCACCATGCATTTGTTGCATTTGCAGTGCATTTAGAACATGAAAAAAAACCTCTAACATTCCCTAAGATGTCATTGAGGTCAGAAGGGTGCAGTATTTATGATATAATTTGAGCAACATTTTAACCAAGCAATACTTAGTACCATATGGGAGTTGAGCTTGTGAAGGTGTTTGAAAAGGTTCTGCAAGAGTTCCAGTTAACTGACAAGATATATTGATGACAATAATGACTTACTGAGAGCTGACCACTGTAGGTCTTGAGCATTACATGCAACAATGTATCTAATAATGATGCAATGGTTGACAAACTTGCTGAGAGGCTGCTGGAGTTCAGGGGAGCAGTGAGCCATACACACTGCTTCCTCCATGTTGTCAACCTTGTGGCCAAATTACTCATTCACCTGTTTGATGTCAAAAAGAAAGATGCTGATGAAGCACTTACTGGTGGAGCCTGCATAAGAGTTGAAGCCTGGGAGCTTGAGGAATTGACTGAGGGGACCTGGTTGATGTCACAGAGACAGCAAACCAGGAAGTACCTAACATAGACAATAAGGACAGCTGGATTAACAAGATGGTGTCACTCATCATGGAGTATGGAGAGCTGGAGTGGGCCATTCTGCCAGTAAAGTTACATAGCACTCGTCAAGGTAATTTATCAATTACTTATTTACCAGTCTGCTAATGTAATCTTTTAGCTTTGCAAACTTGCCCTCAAGATTGACCACTCCTCCACCATTATTCTGCCTGAATGGAAAGACATTTTAAAGGAGCTGAATGAGACCATAAGTTCAATGCCACTGGTCATTGCAACCAGGTGGAACTCGACGTTTGACTTGTTGGAGTATGCATTGAAGCACAGAAAGGCAGTAGACATAGTGACCCAGCACAGAAACTTGGGTTTGCAAAAATTTGAGCTGGGGGACAATAAGTGGGAGCTGGTCAAAAGCTGTGTGACATCCTTAAGGCAAGTACCTCATGTTGATCACACTGATCAGTGATTACATGTAAACAAATCACATGTCCAACAAAGATTCTCACATTGTGTTTCAGATCCTCAAGGACATGACACTATTCTTCTCCCATGGTACCCCCAACCTCGCTATGGTCATACCTGCCATGGATCACATTGATCAAGTATTTGCCACTAGTGCACTTGATCATCACTATATGCTCCCTGTTCAAGATGTAATTTGCACTGCCAAGAAGACACTCAACCATTACTATCAATTTACAGATGACTCTGAGGTCTACTGTATCACCATGAGTAAGTAAGTAATAGCTCTACTGTTTGGACTAATGTTGTATGAAATAGTTTTCCATCCTTGCCACAAGTTGGCCTACTTTAGGAATATGTGCACTGGAAAAAAGATTGGATCCAGACTATGGAGAAACTCATTCAATGTAGATTCCAGCACTCATATGCCATTACTCACGAGTTCCAGGAAGAAAGGGTTTCGATAATCTGGCAGCACTCACTTGCCTGAAACCAGCTGATCTACATTCTGAGCTTGACCAATATTTTAACACAGATGTTGAGCATGTCTCAGATGCTATTATCTGGTGGCATGAGCACCACTTGGCATATCTGCAACTTTTCTGGATGATGCTGGACTATCTAACTATTCTGGATATGTGGTTATGCTGTTAAGTTTGTGCCATTACTGACATGTTATTCAGCTACTTCAATTGATGTTGAATGCCTTTTCAGCTGTGGTTGGCTTGTTTTATCTCATGTCGGGTCTCACCTCCCATGCACTGCTTTATTTCAGCTATTGGAGCCCTCTGGGCATCATTAAAATGGAGGACATTCAAAGTATTTGTACACTTCTGGACATTACTGACTGTCTACTATGCCCCTATGATGATGACCACTGTGCTCAGCCCTTAGAAGGTTGTCAGTCTCATGGCGACATGCATGTGGGAAGTGTCTTGCTCACTCTGTGCAAGTGGTGTCACCATTTTTGCAATAATCAGAATATGAATGATGGATTGATGCAGCAGAGGCAAAAAGAGCAAAAGAAAGTGCAGTGAAGAGAAAGAACTGAAAAAAAAAACATCTCACAGAGATGGGGAGTAAAGGGATGAGGACCTCCATGTCTTATACTATAATAAAGTCTGCTTGAGTAACAAGATCCATTGGTCACAGATAACTGATTGACTTGTATCATATTCCATGGCAAGGGACCTGTTTCACCATTTCATCATGACTCCATGGGGCCAATAATAGTGTTGCACAATTGAAATGTTGATGTGTGCTTGAATCACAAGCGATGTAGTTTGTACTATGAAGTGAGTGTGAGAGGTGTTAATATGGAGAGAATGTGAGAGGTGTTAGTATGGAGAGAGTGCATGGGAGATTCAGAAGTGAAGTGAAAAGTGCTATTTAGCCCAGACAGCATGGAACTGCAGTGCCTCTAGTAGGTAACATCAGTTCTGACTCATTCTTGTGTCAATTGTAACACAACTATCTCTCAGTTGAAAGATAAGCACATTAAGTCCCATTATCTGGAAAAACTTGTGAATGGTGGTGCAATGCAGTGCTCACTTGCAAGAAGGTAACCCATGATGAATTTGAGAATCACTGTAATTACCACAAATGGTAAGTAGCAGTGCATGCATGCATGTGATTGAAGAGCAGAGAGTGAAGATGGGGCTGTGTCATGGACAGCAAGGGAGCGACAAGTGGAAATGCTCGTCTCCTGTGAAGAGGGTCAAATGACGAGTTTGTGCCACATGTGAAGCACTCTAGAATTTTTTTTCAGCCCAAACAGCAAAAGATAAGGAAAACAGAGAGAGAGAAAAAGAACCAAGGTGTACCCATAGGCACTCCAGCACCTGCAATCATTGGTGGTGTCCATGTGAGCAGTGGGAGGCCCATTCTCTGATTGGGCAATCAAGCAAACCTGAGGATTTCCGAAGGTGAGCTTTGCTGACTCATGCAGCCAATCATCGCTTATGTGCATGATTACACAATCCTCATGCAAGCCTCCAGCCAATCAGTGCTTATGTTTAGGCCAGGTTTTTCCACCCATCCCACTTAGCACACTTAATCTGCACTTTACAGATTCTTACTCACATCACACCTTGACAACTCCACTATTCTGTCTGGATCTTTTCATGCTTGCTTGTCCAAGGTAACATCCTGTTCTCCTAAAATTTTCAGAGTGCTCACTCTACTGAATTTCATTGCAGTTCACATTTTGAGGGCAGTTTCCGAGTACTACACCATCATTCATGCCGGCTGGATTTAGATGGCTGAAGTAAGCACTGCCCTTTGCTCCTACTGCCCAACACCTTTTTGCTCTTACAGTGGTGACAACAACTGCATTGGCCGATTTCTCCTGCAGTGCAAGGCCTTCATTCATGCACATGTGTGATTGGTCTGCCTCACACAGGTAGGTCTGTTCTACTCTCACCCCCTTCTCTCTCATACAGCAGGCTCCTTTAGGCTTCAGAGGAGGTGAACACTGCCTTTTTCAGTGCTTGGGAGCCCAGTGCATTTGGCACTGATGATGCTCCAAGCCAGCTCCCTCAAAACTGCACCTCATCCTCGTCAATAACAAGAAGTGCTCCATCTCTCCAGATACCCTGAGCAAAGACTCCTGATGAATGAAATCAACCTGCCCAGAGTGTGAGTTCAGACCACACTCTCCTTCTCATCCAACTAATCACCACCCTATAGGTAAAAAGCCTTTTCTCAAAGAGCCCAAGCATTGGTTGATTCTTTTCCCTATATGATGCCACAAGGTTCATTTGTTTTAAATCACACATGACTTGTTCTAACATGTCACCAGATTTTTGGCAAATGTATAAGAAGGCCAGGGCATTGTTCTGGACCACTGAGGAGATGGACCTCTTCCAGGACATTCATGAATTGGAACAACTATCTGAACAATGACAAGTGTCACTTCATCTCACATGTCCCTGCCTTTTTTGCCACTTCTGATGGCATTGTCAA